>CAKALU010070483.1:0-43929 GCA_916700995.1 Hozukius guyotensis
AAATATATATATATATATACTGTATATATATTTTTTTTATTATTATTATTTTTTTTTATTCTATTATATATTATTACATTCTTGCATCAATGAAAAAATATATATATATGTATATATATATACAGTATATTATTTTTTTATTTATTTTTTTCATTGATGCAAGAATATATTGTAGAAATGCAAAAAATAACTGCAGAGTAAACAACTCAAAATCTAACTATTGCAATTAAGTTTGTTTTGCAATACATGTAATTGTGATGAACAA
Organism: Hozukius guyotensis; assembly: GCA_916700995.1. Taxonomy (NCBI): domain Eukaryota; kingdom Metazoa; phylum Chordata; class Actinopteri; order Perciformes; family Sebastidae; genus Hozukius; species Hozukius guyotensis. Next base: position 266 of record CAKALU010070483.1, read on the forward strand.
ATATGCATTCTATATATATATATATATATATATCTGTAGATGTTATGGATATAGATTTCCCCCCTGTTTGCACTTTTTCCATTGATGCAAGAATATATTGTAGAAATGCAAAAAATAAATAATAATACAAATAAAATAAAATATAGGACTATCCATGCATAATACCTTGTGATATGTTGAAGCTGTGATGTTTCTATAATAGGCCTATTAGTGGAATAACATAAATAAATGCTCTCAGACTGTGATGTTCGCTGAGGTTTTACTGCATTATTGATCCCTGCTGCCGACTGAAGGGGGAGGATCCTGGCTCCTAGGCTGGGGGGGAGGGACCAACCCGGGATTTCCAAAATAAAAAACGCAATAACGTCAGAAAGAGAGAGAGAGAGAGAGAGCGAGCGAGAGAGAGAGAGAGAGAGAGAGAGAGAGAGAGAGAGAGCTCCGCAGTGAAATAGTCGGAATATCCCTCCAGTGTGTCAACAGAGTCCCAGGCAGCAGATTTGAGAGTAAAGCTGCTCTGGTTTCTTGTATCTGACTCTCTCTCATCATCGCTGCATCACTTTGCACAAAAAGCTGCATCAGATCTTTTGAGTTCACATCAGATCTCTCTCTCCTCTCTGCTGAAAAGCATCCAGACTTCAGAGTTGAGACGAGCCGAGAGCAGAGCCAGCAGCACCATGAGCATGAGCCGGGCAGCAGCGCGTCCGGAGAGCCCGGCCAGGAGCCCCTGCAGGCGGCAGCAGCAGCAGCAGCAGCCGGGCGGCCAGCCGCGCAGCCCGGCTGCGATGGAGCCCCGGTCCGGGACCAGGGATAGCGGAGCAGGGTCTGGGTCTGGACCCTCGCACCACAAAACAGCCCGGAGCAAGAGGCACCTGGAGGGGGTCCTGAAGAAATACACCAACCCGCTCCAGGGCTGGCAGAGCAGGTAGGTCACTGTGGACTCTCACAGACAAACTGGGTTGTGTGTTGTCATTTTTGTCACACAGTCAACTTGTGTGACATGTTGTTTTGTCTTAAGAAATCACGTGTGTTGTTTTAATCTATAATATTCCTATATTGAGGGACATCCCTAATAATAGATGGATAGAGGTATTTGATCTTATACTCATAATTGAGTTTATCATCATGTCTTGAAGATCTCAGATGGAGCCCCAATTTATTTTGTCAATTTTCTGTTCTGTTCTGTTTTTGTTAATATTACTTACCCTACATGAAAATCTAAAACCTGTTTTCAAAAATGTAATTTAAATGTTTTGGCCCAAAAAATGTTGAGTTAATCCCTCAATCAATCTCAGATTAGCCTATATGACTCCTCAATTACATAAATCATATAAAAACAACACATATGCAGGGATCCCAAAGTGTATCTCTCAAAATTTAATGTCAGTTTTTGACAATATTTTATTTATATTAGGGCTGTCAGTCGATTAAAATATTTAATCGCGATTAATCAAACATTTTGAATCTTTTCAAAATGTACCTTAAAGAGGGATTTGTCAAGTATTTAATACTCTTATCAACATGGGAGTGGGCAAATATGCTGCTTTATGCAAATGTATGTATATATTTATGATTGGAAATCTATTAACAACACAAAACAATTACAAATATTGTCCAGAAACCCTCACAGGTACTGCATTTAGCATAAAACAATATGCTCAAATCATAACATGGCAAACTGCAGCCCAACAGGCAACAACAGCTGTCAGTGTGCTGACTTGACTATGACTTGCCTCAAACTGCATGTGATTATCATAAAGTGGTCATGTCTGTAAAGGGGAGACTCGTGGGTACCCAGAGAACCCATTTTCATTGACATATCTGGAGGTCAGAGGTCAAGAGACCCCTTTGAAAATGGACATGCCAGTTTTTCCTCACCAAAATTAAGCGTAAGATTTGGAGCGTTATTTAGCCTCCTTTGCGACAAGCTAGTATGACATGGTTGGTACCAATGGATTCCTTAGGTTTTTCTAGTTTCATAAGATATCAGTATCTTCACTCTAGCTTTAAAACTGCAAACGCGTTATTATCGCGTTAACTTTGACAGCCCTAGTTAATATATTATATATTTGACCAAAGTCGCATCAACCAACTTGGGACAACGGGTCTATATATAGTTATATATACCATCAGGTCATCTTTCTACCCATTCGTCTGCATGTGTGCATCCTTTCTATTCATTCATTCAGTGTGAACCTGTGGTGATGGCTCAGAGAGAGGAGATGTGGGGGTGGGAGTCCCAGAAACACTGAATGAGTCATCCAGGATCAGGAAAGCCCTGCACTCCTCTCCTGCATCTCAATACTCCCTCCCACACCTCCTCCTCCTCCTCCTCTCTCTCACACTCTCTCTGTCCTAGTGGATCGATAGCAAAAGCATCCAAACGTGTAATGAGCTCCATGATCACATTTTGACAGTGTGCTATACTTACTTCCATACACACACACATACACACACACACACACACACACTGCTGTACTTGATTCAGATACACATGAGACGCTAGAGTTTGTATGCGTGTGTATGATATAAATATCTCAATACTTTCCAAAGCCCCGGTCTGTGCTTTCATCTTGCATTCTGTCAGAGCGAGTTGAGCCCGGAGACAGACGGTATCATGTTCGTATCATCGCACTGATTGTTACTTTATTGTTGTTCTCAGTCTGTCAGAGGGGATTTAGTTGTTGTTATTTGTTGTGACAGAGAATATATACGCCAGAGAGTTGGAGCTGCTTTCAGTGTGGCTGCCAAACTTGATGAATAATGTATTCTTTGGAAGTCTGTTTCAATTTGACTGCTAGACCTGCGCTGTGCTTTTTTAAAAAAAAATTGCAAATCAACATAAGGACTTCACATATATGACAAAAAATAGGACAAGGATGACACACAAAACATACTACAAAGGGAAACAAAAGCAAATATAGATTGTATTCATTTCAAATTGTAATTTGGGGATAAACTCCTTGAGATCAGCAGTGTAACATAATTGTGATTGGCCCCAGTACAAATTTTTCTTTCTTGGGCCCTCAACCCAAACACAAGCACACGCTCGTGCACGCACACGCATGTAAACACACAACCACTCTAGACAATTGCTATGCCACCATGGAGAGGCTCACCATGCAACTCCCATACTGCAAACCAGCTTTAGATCAGCACCACGGACAGCAGCCGGAGCGCCAAACTTATCAACACTAATTTAACAGCCTGCCCTGGATCCATTCATCACAAGTGGACAGCTCTAAGTATACTGGTGCGTTCACACCTGTACTTAGAGCTGTCCACTTGTGATCCGATCACTGAGGACGCATGTTAATACCAGGTCTGAACAGGGCTTGAGACACACCTGGCGCAGATCTGCTTTCTACTGAGGCAAAGGCAGTGAAGAAGAAGACTGCTTGCATGGATGTAAACAATGCTTGATTTTAAATATTTAAAAATCGGCTTTGCAAATATTTTATGAGGAAGGAAATGCATTCAACACGTTTGTTAAACCTCAAAGACACAATGTGTTTAGGTGATAAAACATTGGATGTATAGACATTAATTGTAAACTTAGGCTTTAAATACCAACTGATGGGAGATGTCAATTATTTTCCCACTATATATTTAATTTCTCCCTTTTCCCCTCACTTGACTACTGCTGTCTATCTGTGTGTCTCTCTTTATCTGTCAGTGTCTCCCCCTCTGTCTTCTGCTACTATCTAACTGAACTGCTGTTTTCATTCTCCCGTCTCGAGCCTCTATGCTTCCAGTTACCGCTCCGCTCTGCAAACTTGATTGATAGATTTAGTAGCCAGTGAGAGTGTCATGGCCTAATGGTTGGCTGGACACCTCGCTGACAGATGATTGAGGTGCGAGGGTCAGAGAAAGATCAATGCACTCACTGCCCAAGCCTTTCATTCAGCTCCTATTTCACCCTCCAGTGTTTGCTGCACAAGACAACATGGATAAGATCTGCATTCTACACCTCCATCTGGTCCAGTTGAATGACCTTTATACCTGCTTCTGCTGGCTGGGCTGGTGTCATTAGACTGAAGCCAATTCCTGCCATGTTTGTCTTTCACTCCCACTGGAGGAATACAATGAGGAGGACAACCATTGAGTCTATGAACGATGGTTACGGCCAAAAACCAAGATGGCGACGGAAAAAAACAAGATGGCGACGGCTAAAAAACCATCAGTGTGTTCCAATCCGCGTACTTCAGTACTTACACTTACTATTTTGAGTGCATAAGTCCGTTCACACTGTGAAGTATGGCAAAATGCAGTGCACTCGAAGTATCCCGAAGTTGAACTCAAAACGGTCAAATCGTTGAGTGTGGAACGCTGGACACTCTTCACACTCAACTGTCGCCATCTTGGCTACGTAGCGGAAGGGGCGGGACAACGACACTTTTCAAACATGTGAAAATGGCCGCGGTCAAATGTTGCGATCGTCATTTCCGGTAAGTGCGCCGCAGAGTATTCGATTTGAGACAACCCTACCCCGTTGAAATTCACGCACTACTCAAGTAAGTACAGAGTGGACACAGTGCACTACATTGAAGTGTACTTCAGGAAGTACATGGATTGGAACACACTACAAGATGGCGACAGCCAAAAACCAAGATGGCGACAGCCAAAAACCAAGATGGCGACGGACAAAAAACAAGATGGTGACGGCCAAAAGCCAAGATGGCGATGCCCAAAAACAACTTCTGGTTACAAAAAAACAAGATGCAACGGCCAAAAACTAAGATGGTGGCAGCCAAAAACAACTTCTGGTTGCAAATAACCAAGATGGCGACGGCCAAAAACCAAGATGGCGACGGCCAGAATGCCGAACTTGAAGCTTCAAAACGGCAGTTAACAAACCAACGGGTGGCGTCATGGTGACTACGTCCACTTCTTCTATACAGTCTATGGTAACACCAGTGTCAGTGAAGTTAACATGTTATTATGCTCTGCTATGATCCCTGCTGCGTCTGGTGACAGAAGACACCTAACATAACACCTAATGTAGACGGGAGCTTAGTGATTCACACTGCTTCATGCTTGTGCTGCTGATCATTTACATTTAGGAAAGAAAGGAGGTCTGAGTTGGATCCACTTGATGTTCCACTGCATGCCACACAGTCGCATGACAGCAGTGGAGCGGAAGAAACAGATTGCTGTGTGAAAACAGATTTAAATTATTCATAGTGGCCTCTTTCTTCTCATTGCTCGCTTTCCTTGTCTTCTAGTAAACCTTTGTGCTTTCGTTTCTCTATCCCTGTAGCACCCCTTTCTCTCTCTTCATCCATCCCTGCTTCCGCACCCCTTGATGGTTCTCATCAGTGCTTAGAGATACTAGTTCATGACCATATTAAAGACTCCAGGGTAAAATCACTCAGCCCTCAGTAGCTTGCATATGAGCTCCAGTGTGAGATGGAATACGATTTGTCCTCACTCTCATCACAAGTGGAGAATGCTGACTGAGCAATGCTACACTAACAGTGGTTGTCATTGTGTGTTTACGTGTGTGTGTGTTAGAGAGAGACAGTGTGAGCAGGAGGTTCAAAGGGGAGTGATAAAATATAACAACCGGAGCACAACAATGACTCTCAATGGATGCGCTCTTGTGATGTTTCAAGCTGCCACGCTGCAGAGAGTGTTACAGTGATTTGCTCATGTCTCACTCCCTCACCGTGTCTCTGAATTTAAAGATTAATAGGAGAGTTGTTAAGTTTTGTTTTATGTGTAGTGAGTCAGAGAGAAACAGGTGTGGAGTCGGGAAGATGTCTGAATTTAGTCTTTTTAGTTCTTTTTTTTAATCAAACAACAAAACAGATAACAATGCAAACACAAAAACATTTTTAACACAAAAACACACACGGTCATTCAATTGGTAAATGGCCTTGCATTTATATAGAGCCTTTCTAGTCTTCCGACCACTTAAAGCGCTTTACGTTATATGTGTGACCTTGCATTCACACCATGCAAGGTGCCAACCTGCCCGGCAATTTGGGGTTCAGTACCTTGTCCACCTTGACTAGGGCTTTCAATCAATTAAATTATTTAATCGCATGATTGCCCATGATTAATCGCGATTAATCGCACATTTTTATCTGTTCAAAATGTACCTTAAAGGGAGATTTGTCAGGAATTTAATACTCTTATCAATATGGGAGTGGACAAATATGCTGCTTTATGCAAATGTATGTATATATCTATTATTGGAAATCAATTATCAACACAGAACAATGACAAATATTGTCCAGAAACCCTCACAGGTACTGCATTTATCATTAAAAAATATGCTCAGCCCAACAGGCAACAACAGCTGTCAGTTTGTCAGTGTGCTGACTTGACTATGACTTGCCCCAAACTGCATGTGATTATCATAAAGTGGGCATGTCTGTAAAGGGGAGACTCGTGGGTACCCATAGAACCCATTTTCATTCACAAATCATGAGGTCGGAGGTCAAGGCACAGATACAGACTGATACAAAAAAATGATTTACTATGAACAATCATGCCATTAATCGCGATTACATTTTTTAATCGATTGACAGCCCTAAAATGAATTACATTTTTGTAGACTGAGATGGCAACCCTCCCCCCAAAACCAGCCCATCCTCTCTTTGCCCTTGCTCTGTCCCAACCTCTCTCCATCTCATGTTTAACTGTCTCCTTATGTCTCTGTCTCTTCTCCCTGCTGCAGATATTTTGTACTGGACCCGGAGGTTGGTCAGCTCCAATATTATCTGAATGAACTCAGTAGAAGCCAGCGACCTCCCAGAGGGTCTCTGCCTCTCCTTGGAGCAATGGTGGTCTCCAGCGACGAGTATCCCTACATGTTTACTTTCCAATCCACTACTGGGGATTCCTACAAACTCAGAGGTAAGAGAAGATGTCTTTGTGAGACATGGTAAGTCGGGTATGCCACTGTCAAATGGTTATTATTAACTATTATGAAAACTCTTGCTTGGTGAAATCCAGAGGACAGCTACTGCACTGTGGACACTGTGAGAAACATGATGTAAATTTGGTATTTTCTTGTATCGCAGGAGTTGCGGTTCGTCAAAGACTCTAAAATCATGGATGTTGGAGATTGAATGAATGAGTGATAGTACAGTGTCATGTTAACAGAATCTAAACCTGTGATAGATTACCTTTTCAAACAAGTTTTAAGTCTCTGCAAGCTGATTTTTGAAGTGTTCTGAGATGAGGACCAGCTTGAAAACGAGATGGTGCATCTCAAGGGGTCTGTCCTCTAACCCCTTTAATCCGATGGACCCGGCACTGGGTTCGGCTGAGCTGTGACGTACTCTTTGCCCCAAATTTGATTGGCTGTGATCTGGTCACCTTGTGTAATGCAGTGATAGTGTTGTCATGGGAACCAGACCCCCAGCATCTCAATAACTCTTTGACGTTCAAGTCTCAGCGTTGCTCCCTGATAGAAGGGAAATCAAAGAGTTATATCAGAGACTCTCTGCTAGCTTAGCATGAGGGAGCCTTCAGGTCAGTACTTTACTTTGAAGGTACACTGGAGTGATTGTTGACGCAGTGCTACAGTGGCCTGTATGCTTGTCATTTGTCTTATGTGTCAACAGCACGGAGGGGAATTGATTGTGAATGTTGTTGTCAGCAAATCTGTGCACACAGCGTACAGGCAGACTAAATCTTCCAGGTCTGTACCACTGGTTGTGTTGGACTTCCTCATTGTCCGTCATGTTGATGGAAAGGGTCCTAAAAATTCCGTTATAATCTATTATTAACCGTCATTTAATTTTAAGTTCTTTATGCCTCCACGCCGGCGACAGCCATGGTTGGTAGCATTATGTTTTCGGGTTGTCAGTCAACCCTTCTCGTCAATGCAGTATCTCAGGAACGCCTGGAGGGAATTTCTTCAAATTTAGCACAAGTCCATTTGGACTCAAGGATGAACTGATTAGAATTTGGTGGCCAAAGGTCAAAGGTCAATGTGACCTCGCGAAACACGTTTTTGGCCATAACTCCAGAATTCATATGCTATTTATGACAAATGTCTAACAGGAAAAAATGTGGAAGTGGTGACATTTTGGACAGACATGGATGTAAACTGTAACTTGACTTGGACAGTTCACTCGCCACAGTGCTGCGTGTATTGTCGAGGACACATGCAGCCACTTTCCCAGTAACTCTACACTGCATCATTTAGTTTAGCCTGGTTTAACATTAGCGAGTGTCCGACAGACCGCGTTTGTTTGGTTTGTGCCACGTTCGGATATGTAACGTTAGCGTTGCCGGTAGCTTCGTACTCGCCATTGTCACACACATACGGTCTTGTCAGCGAGGCATAACGTTAGAGAGTGTCCAACAGACCGTGTGTAGTTGTGAACGTCGCTGTAGCAGTGTGTGTACACTTTATTTGTCGGTAAATTAATGCTACAACTCCTCAGACCCGAGCCAAGTTCACGTATCCTGCAACGCCGACTCAGACCCTCTTAAGGTGGGCAGTTAAGGTGGACCAGCTGCTCCTCTGAGTTTTGCTAAGTTTTTTAATTAATTTTCAATATTTCTTTTAACCGTTTAACTGATAGAATTAATAGGTCAAAATTCTTAATGTCCGCTAACTGTTAATTATTAACATTGCACCTTTAATAATTTTCAATGACATGGCAACACATTGAAAGATTCAGTTCTTCTCCATCAACTATCACTCTTTTATTTCCCTGATTTTTAAAAAATTCCTGCAAAAAATTTCTTTTATAGTGTTTGACCTAAAAATGCAGATTTCTCTGCAATAATCAGGCAGTCTGAGAAGTGTCACTAACATGCAGAGCAGACCAAATATAGCATTGATTGAGGTGTCTGACACATGAAGAATACTGTGTGATTGGCTGACCACAGGGGTCACAGTTTCCCGGCCCTAAGACTGTCAGAGTTGACTGTGAATTGCTAATCACCGTATGTGACAGCTGTGATTTCCTGTTCACGCTATCCTCGCCTGTCCATCTCTCCCTCACACTCTTTGTCACACTGATGGCTTTTTGACGGGGCTGTGTTAAATTCAGATAAGACATTTTATCACTCCTCCTCTGCGTAGCCTCACAGAGCGTTCATCTTTTTCTCATCAGCAGCAAAACAAAGATAAAAACAGTCCAGACTACATCTGGTTTGTCTAGTCTGGTTTGTGATGCAGGGACAAAAAAACTTTAATAAGGAATTCAATCTTTAATTTCCTCTCAAACACTTTTCAATCTGTTCCATCACCCTTACAAAAAAGAAATATACTTCAAGTTTATTTTAAGAAGTAAACTTAAATAAAGTTCAAGAATATTCCCAAGTATACTTTATGTAATAAGTACAGTAATATACTTGTAAGTGTACTACTGCAATACATCTTTGAACTAAATTGGCCCACTTTTTAGTTTATAAAAGTATACTTTAAATGTAACAGTAGTAAACTTTGAGTACACAACTAGTTTACATCACAGTTGTATTTTGTACTGATATGAACTATACTACAAGTGAACTTATAGGTATACTTTTAGTTATATACTTGTAGCCCACTTTTTAGTTTATGAAAGTACACTTTAAAGTATATTCTCAATAAACTACTAGTTTGATAGTTTTTACTGCAAGTATACTTGTAAGTTTTCTAAGTAAGTGAACTTATACTACTTAGCCAAATATACTTTTCTGTACTTTTCCGTATAAGCCAAGTATACTTGGAATTTTCCGTATACTTGACAAGTACACTTAGACTTTCCTGTATACTTGTCAGTATAAGCTAAGGATATTTAAGTCTAATTTTGTTAAGTATTGTATCTCTGATAAGTACATAAGAAGTTAACTGAAGTATACTCTCTTATTTTAAGTTTAAAAGATGTATTCTAATAGAACACTTGAATAAACTTCTTTTTTTGTAAGGGCAAAGAGGCAGGTTTGGCTTTCTTTCAAACAGTTGTTATTGCTAGAGTTGTTGTGGAGGCAGAAAAATATCCAGTTAAATGTTGCTATAATATAAAAGAGTGACTTGGCAGAGGATCTGCTGAACACGTGAAGAGAATACGCTCAGTGTTACCGACCCAGAGAAAAGCCCAGGGATGGTTCTTCTCCGGAAATTATAAGTGCTTTAAGCTGGACAATTTTCAGATTACCTGTCTCATGCACTACTGTCAGGATATAGTGACCTTTATTTAATCATATTTGCTCCATTTGCAGGTTTAAGTTGGCCGTTTAGAACATTCTCGAACTCTAGTAAGAATTTAGGCCAGCAGGACGGTGTATGTGGGTCAGGGAATGTAATGAAGGAACGTCGTGTTGGGTATTTTGGACACCAATGGAGCTGTATATATCAGACTTTTCATGAAATCTGTGACAATTTGAAAAATATAGAATAACAGCAGCCCTCCCCTTTGACAGTAAATGCACTGATAATAACTGGCAGTATAACCTTGGATGTGATGGTTATGTCCTGGCTCAGGGACAGACAGCAGGAAACACTCACTTTAATATGTGTCTCTGTGTTCTGTTCCTGTTAGCGCTGGACGCCCAGGAGCAGGAGTTATGGATGACTCAGCTACAGCTGTGTTCCCGACGCCACTCTGACAGCAGCGCCAAGGTACACACACACAGACACACACACACACACACACACACACACACAAGGCCTTAACGCTACTCAAACAACACTCCAAGTGTATTTAGTCCAAACAGTGTTTGTTTGGTGATGATTTCAATATTTTAGTTACAAAATCAACGCACGAGAATTCGTATTTTTACTTTATAATATTTTTGACCGTTTTTATATTGAATGTACATACTTGACTTTGGATTATTTTTGTTATCTTATTTACATTGTTATTGATCTTATTTGTTATTATCTAAGTTTTACTTGATCATATTTCATTATTATAATAAAACTACTCCATTTGGAGTCAAAATTATATAATTTAATTGTTTTTATTGATTTTATACTGTGCACAATGGTAGAATGTGATGATGCACAGGGTAAATGTCATGTGTGTAGTGGATATCAGTAGTATTTTATAGCCAGATTCCCTTTCAAGGGGTAGAAAACCCATTTGGCACACTTTGGGTATCCAAGTGGCCAAATGGAGAGTCCGCCTGGTCGTATCCTTACTAAAACCTTTGTAGAATCTATGTGCTTTGTGTTATTTATATCTGCTTTGGCACAGTTGTAGTCAAGGAGTTGCTGAATGAATTCAGTGGCATCTCTGTGCATGGCATCATTGCTATAATGGTGTTATCCACTGTCTAATCTAGAAAACATTTAAAGCGAGGATACAAATTTAAATTTTTCCTTTGGTTCATCACAGTTTACTCAGGCATAGTAACAGTCATAATGTTACTGCCACTGGGGATGAATTCTTTAAGGTCTTACCTATCCATAGAGACCAAGATCATGCATATAGACCTGGTAGTTGTGGAGCTATTCTTGATTTATTTTGGGTATGTCTGTCTAGGCGAACCACACCTTCCAGCACCCTATAGGGTTAAGAGTTTAAAGGTTCAAGTACATCGATCTTGAGACTTGCGACTTTCCATATCGATCCTCTTCTCTGCCGCCTTATTGGATTACAGCCATTCCAAATGTACAGAGTGGACATTTGGCCGGGCAGACAGGTTTGGTTTCTGGACATAAAGGAGCCAGACTGTATTTCCAGCCACTATATGTTCCAGTCCAGCTGCTCATTACCGTGAGGTTCATCTTATTCAGCATTTCAGTGCAGCTTTACTCCTCTGTTCTCAAACAGCTGAACAGTCGCTGATGCACTTCCAGGTACATTAAAGGTAACACTTACTCCGGCTTATGATGTGTGCTGTGACATTAAAACATTAGAGCTTTTCGTCTCTTCTTAATGGACAAGCTACAGAAACACACACACAAGCCGCGTGCTTTGATGCTGTTAGTTTGTTTTCTAACTACACCCAATTACACAATTTCCCCCTCGGCTCCATCTCACTTCTGAAAGCCTCCAAACGGCAACATCTGTTCAGTCCTTTTCACACACAGCTAATCCAAGAGCCTAATACCTTCTGCACCTCTCGGTTAGTTTAACGTGCTCCTGCGTGTGCTTGCATCGAAATTTGTCAGGTTTTGGTAAATGCATCCTCTCAAAAGCTTCATAAATTTGAATTTTAAAATGTAAGCCTGCAACATTTTCCTGTTGCTGTTGTCCTGAGGCTCCGATCACACTGGGACGCGTCGCTACAGGCGCAGCCGCTTCAAAAAACGCCCCTTGGCAAAAGGCGTCGGGCAAAACAGCTGATGCACCATGTGGAGCGGGGCGGTGTGCTTAACCAGGCGGTCAAATGTGATTAACGTCTCTCTCTCCCTCAAAGACAGTAGCCTACATGACACTATCACAACATGACATATGAATTCCATCGTCCCTAGGTAGCCTAGCTATGATGCTAAACGGAGCTGCCGTGGCTGAGGACAGCGACTCAAATGGGCAGCTCCAAAGGCAGGCTAACCGGTCCGAACACCGGTATGTTTTTTCATCTTTAAATTCACTTCTGAGAATATTTGAAGCGTGAAATCAACTGTGTAGATGTGTAATTTGGCAATTTTACGAAAAGTTTATTGACATTTTCAAAGTTGAGAAGCTCCACAAGCTGAGAAGAATGATTGCTTCTTGCATGTTCCCCCAGTTAAACAAACAAAAAGCAATATAATATGAGAGTGGTATATATGTCGGTTAGCTCTGCCGCTTCGAGTCTTCCTCAAGGTAGAGAGCTCATCAGGATGCACCAGCTGAGGGGGAGGATGGCACGACTAATAATACACTTCCTGCATCATTTACGAAAAGTTCTCTCAGTGGCCTACATATGAGGTCAAGTTGAGGAATTGATTTGTCAGCCTGACCACCGGCTCTCAGTGTTCCTTTAGGTTCGGGGAGCAGCCTGTCTGCCGCGCCTGTGATGAGTCAGTCACTGAAGATGTTGGAGTGGGTCTGTATTAGGGCTGCACGATTATGGCCAAAACGATAATCACAGTTATTTTGATCAATATTGAGATCACGAATATTTATCATGATTATTTATTGATTTTAGGGACAAAATATTTTGCACTTTCACATTTAAATAAACAAAGCGCTGCTTTCTCTTCCATGTTGGGCTACATTTCTGCTAATGTACAAATCTTTGCATCAAAATAAGACTGGTCCTTGTTCCTAGTGCATCTCCTAGATGCAAAATTAAATTGTACCAAAACTTGGGCTTGGGAGTTGTTTGTGTTTTTCTCTTACAACTTTAACCTTTTCACAGTGTGTTTTCAGTTCATCAAAGTTAATTTTAACTTTTTTGGTCGCCTAAAAATGTCTTATTCAGCGTTCGGCTGTGCTCAGCTCCACTGTCTCATGTCACTTCTGGTGGAAAGAAACCAAGATGGCGATGGCCAAAAACCAAGATGGCGATGGCCAAAAACCAAGATAGCGACGGCCAAAAACCAAGATGGTGACGGCCAAAAACCAAGATGGCGACAGCCAAAAACCAAGGTGGTGACGGCCAAAACCAATGTGGTAATGGCCAAAAACCAAGATGGCGATGGCCAAAAACCAAGATGGCGACGGCCAAAAAACAAGATGGCGATGGCAAAAAACAAGATGGCGACAGCCAAAAACCAAAGTGGCGACGGCCAAAAACCAATGTGGTAATGGCCGAAAACCAATATGGCGCTGGCAAAAAACCAAGATGGCGACGGCCAAAAACCAAGATAGGGATGGCAAAAAACAAGATGGCGACGCAAAAAAATCAAGATGGCGACGGCAAAAAAAACAAGGTGGTGATGGCTGAACTCAAGGCTTCAAAAACCGCAGTCCACAAACCAATGGGTGATGTCACAGTGACTACGTCCACTTCTTTTAAACGGTCTAAGGGCATGACAGCTCCCTAAAAGTGAAGCCAAAACGGAGCACGCATTTTAAACATCACAGTCGATCATGTTCATTTAATTGTGGGAAGCCAAAATCGTGATCGCGATTAATATTTGATTAATTGTGTAGCCCTATACTCTATATCTAATCTCATACATCTAGCCTGGACCTGTATTTTGCTTTATGCTAAACAAGAGTACTAAATCAGCTTCACAAAAGTAAGTTCTTGCAAAGTTTTTAAGCACACAATGTCACCTTTGGGTAACCCCATATTTTTCCAAACCAAAACTCATTGTAGCATACGATTGCATGACAGCTCAATTAGCTGTTTGACAGGGCCGGCTGGCAGATCTACAGTGATCACTGCACAGTGGAATGGGTCGGCCGTCTCCAGTGTCAAACTCAGACACTTTGCACGCATTTAAGCGTTGTGCTGCGCTGGAACAACGTCACATTGCTTCTGCCTTTGCTTCTGACAAGCAACGCTCATTATTTGCAAAACTTTATGATTTATGTGTCTCCCCCATATTAAATTATGCTTCAGGGATATGGGGCTTCAAAGATTGTAAAATAGCAGATTCTATACAGAACAGAGCTGCACGCTGTTTTTTAGGAGTTCATAAGTTTGCTTCTCTGTCAGAGAAATATGACTGATGGACCCAAAGCTTAAGCTGCTAATAATGAAAGCAAGAGTTTAAGTGTATTGTATCAGTGTGCCTTTGTGCGTGTGTGTGTGTGTGTGTGTGTGTGTGTGTGTGTGTGTGTGTGTGCATACATGATTTGAACAGTGATAGCATTGTGTCTTCTAATAGCTCTTCTCTTGCTATTTCATCAGCGAGCGCTGATGACTCACCCTCCCCTGAGAGCGACACGTGTGTGAGTGAAGCACGATCTGTGTGTTTGTATGTGTGAGAGTGTCTCAGTGTGCGATAGACAATGCATGGCAAGATAGATCTCCTTATATATCTGCATCTTGGCCAGCATACATATATCCTGTGTTTGTGCTTTTGCATTTCTCTGCTTGCAAGCGATGGTCCTAACCAGAAAATAAAACATTTGTTAAAACACTACGAACACAACAACCTTTGTTTAGTTGTTCCTCAGATGCAAATGCAGAAATGGTGTGACGTTGTTACAGAGCTGCCAAACCCTGTTTTATTTATGGTACGAGGACTTACTGGCTTATAAGGTACGATTGTTCTTAAAGAGACACAACGATGGGAAGACTTCTCCAAAAAGAGGAAATGTTCCTGCTCATCACTCTAAAGCAACAACCTCACACCGGTAGTCCACAAACCAATGGGTGATGGGTTCAACTTAAACGAATCAGTGCACAAGAAGAGAAACGGATGTGAGGAAAGCAAGCAGTCAAGAGGACAAACACAGAAGGCTCTTCTCATGATCCTGATCATTCCAATACACGAATATTTTCACAACCACGTGGCCATCTGGAATGAAGCTAAGTGGTGAGTGAGAGTCGTGTGAAAATGGTCGGCAAACGTGGAGAGTTATTTCCTCTCACGCAGGCGCAGAACGTACAGAACAGAACGTTGGCTGTAGTCTTAGCGGCGTATTCGAGTGCAACTTTTTGGCCAAAACAAAGGCGACGTGAGGCGATGCAGCTGGCGGCCTTGATCGCCGCTAGTTCTCCGATGTCGGCTTGGTCTGTCCCCAGCTTTATATACAGTCTATGATTGGCACCCACCACAGATGGGGAAACACAAAAGGCTGTAACGTGAACATTAAAACAAGCTCAAATCATTTGTCAAAGTATAAGTATAATTGGTTGACAGTGCAAAAATACAATCAGAATTTAACGCAAAGTTGAACCTGCAGTGGATTTCTTTGCTGCTGCAGTGGTTGCAGTGGTTCCGTTTACACACAGTACGTAGAACGTGTCTGACTGAGCCCCGAAGACCAGAGATCAGAGGCATTAATGTGTATAGTTTCTGGGAATGGGATAAAGACAGAGGAAATAGCTGTAGCCACTGTTGGACTCACAAGTATGAGTGCGTATGTGGCAGACATTCATCACAGCTCATCTCACACACTCATTAAACAAGCTGAGATGTCCCAGTGGCTCTGCTCTGCAGTAGCAGTGTCAGTACTAATTACCTCCTGGGGTCACAGAGAAAACCTCATCATCTTTCTTCCACTGACTATAGTCTCTTTCCTCTCTGCCTTTCTTCCTTTGTTCCCTCTTTCTTCATCATCCAGAAGAAGTCAAACTTTCTCACACTGTGCTCTTTTTGCACAGTGTCTTTCTGATGTTCCTCGCCTCCCACTTTTATCGCCCTTCAACTACCTTTCTCTCTCCATTCAAATTCTCCCTGCCTACGCACTTTATTCTCTATCTGTTCACAACCAGGGCTGGTAGTCTAAACCACTTTAAACCAAAACGTGGCAACCACAGAGGCCGTAACTGATTCTGTTTACTGAAGGTCTCACCAGAATTGAGTGGCGTCAATCACAGCAGACACTCTGTATCTTGTGGCAAAAGTCTGACATGGTCAAAGAGAAAATGGGAAGCCCTTTCTGTGTCACTACAGCAAGGAGGTAGAGGTGACGAATCACTGTTTCCCCGTCAGACGGTGAGCGATTACCATGATGCTGCGGTTTTCTTGATTATTAACCTCTTTTACCCAACAGACCTGGTACCGTGTTCGTCTGAGCTGTGTGTTGAAACACTGCCTTTAAATACTTCATAAAATGCTGTGGTGGTCTTTTTTCCGAATTGTTTCTAAAAGACGAGGCCTTAACGCTACTAAAACAACACTCCAAGTGTATTTAGTCCAAACAATGTTTGTTTACAAAATCAACGCACAAGAAATTGTATTTTTACTTTTATAATATTTCTGACCGTTTTTATATTGAATGTACATACTTGACTTTGGATTCTTCTTTGTTATCTTATTTACATAGTTATTGATCTTATTTTCATTATTATAATAAAACTACTCCATTTGGAGTCAAAATTATACAATCTAGTTGTTTTTTTATTGATTTTATACTGTGCACAATGGTAGAATGTGATGATGCACAGGGTAAATGTCATGACCAAAGGCTCCATTGTGTGCACATAGACTCCTGTTATGGATATCAGTAGTATTTTATAGCCAGATTCCCTTTCAAGAGGTAGAAAACCCATTTGGCACACTTTGGGATGGGTGGATTCTCTGAGGTCTTACCTATCCATAGAGACCAAGATCATGCATATAGACCTGGTAGTTGTGGAGCTATTCTTGATTTATTTTGGTTATATCTGTCTAGGCGAACCACACCTTCCAGCACCCTAGAGGGCTTAAGAGGTTAATAACTTCTTTGTCTCTGTGTTTAGGTGATGATCCAGGCTGAAGGGCAGCAGAAGAACCTGGTCAACTCTATTGAGTCTCTACCCCCTCGAGGTGGAGCCCTCTCTTCTCTGGATGAGGTAGCATGTCATGTATTGTGTGTACAGGGTAGATAAGGAACCAATGCAGGCTGTTCTCATACACTGTTTGTAGCTATACCTACCAAAGGTAATGCACTGTAAATGCGTACTTTATATATCCCACAAAATCAATTTGTATGTAATCCAGGAGGTCGGGGTGGATGGGTGGGTCCAAAAATATCAAACTGTCACCCAAGAGACCGCTTTCTGTGTTCCATGTGAAACCAGAAGTCAATGTTGATTTATTTGTCACGTTTTTCTTGCTTTTTTTCCTTTGCACCACCTGGGCACAAAAGGCTTACCTTCTTTTTTTAACATATAGCTGAAACTTAAATGTTACTGTTGGTCAAACTGGAAGCATCTCCTCCTTCTCACCATCTTTCCTTTCTCTCTTTCCTCTTCCCATTTATCAAGGACCTGCTCATTTTAAAGGCCACTTCTGCAGCCACTTTGAGCTGCCTGGGGGAGTGCCTCAGTCTGCTGCAGCACAATGTTGTCCAGGCCCTCAACCAGAACCAGAACCACAGCCCTATTCCCAGCCTCAACCGCAGTTCGGCTGGTTTGAATCAGGCAGCTCCGACAGAAAGAGTCAAGACGTGGAGTCAGCGCTGCAGCTCCAGCGTGAACCAGGTGGAGCCTGGTGGCCTCAGGTCCAGCAGTCAAAGCCCGACTCACAGCTTCAGTGAGAGCCTGAGTCCCAAAGACGGCAGCTGCAGTGGAAGACGAGGAAGTGGCCACAACCACAACCACATCCAGAGCCAGAGTCACGGCCGTGAACATGCAGGTGAGTTGAGCTATGGCTGCTCAAATTTGACTAATCAGTGGAGGAAAGGATGAATCTTTTTGTCTCTTTGACCCCATCTCCACCTGGTATTAACATGTAATACATTATCTGAATCGAGAAAAACCTGGTAAATCAGATGTAAATGCATGCAGAATGCAGTGCAAATACAAGTGGATCATCCGGGAACCACTGCTGGAGGTGGTCTGGTTTGCAATATGTTTAACTCTCATCTTAACGTAAATGACATCTGTACAGCATCGCTTTTTAATTTTTCCAAAAATTAGATAATTATGCAGGGAATGCAGTTAGTGACAGTGTGGGCTCTATGGTAGCAGGGGGTGGGGCTTAGGGAAGGGTCAATACTGGACCAATTTCAAAATATGTTGTCCCCATTAGTCACAAAAACATGGGAAAACATGGTCCAGGTTGGAAAATACCAAAGTTACCCTTTAATGATGATGTCCATAATTTGTCCGCATGACTGAAGGTTGCATCTACTGATTGTTGTTTGTGTAGTCAGTACAGAACATAGATAAGGAGGCAGTTAGTATTATATGGCCTCACACAGAAAAATTTACCAATCTTCCAATCTACGGTGGTATAAAGAACACAAACCAACTTTCTCATACAAACTGCGATGATGTGTGCGGAAACCCAAATCAGTGACAAATCGTAACGCAGCATGATATACTGAATCTAACATTTTCAAAGAAGTCGAACATGGATGCATATATAAAATATCACCATGATCAATTGCTGATAAAAGCCTCGTTTGAATTAATTTTTCCTTGCAGCAAAAGAAAAACAATTTGTTTCTATAATAGAAACTTTACCCTGAGATTTTATTTTATATATTTATATCAAGACACTTGATATGGTGTTTAAAAGACAGAATGTCTTTTAGGAAAAAAATATATTTTTTTGTAAATTGAGACTAAAATCCCTTTATTATTTAAAGTAACAATCTGATCTCAATCTGATCAATCTTGCACTCTAAAGATGAGGCATAAATATATACTATGCTGTCATCCGCATAAAAAATGGAATTTTGTATTAATAACACAACACAAATTATTGATATGAATTGTAAACAGAATAGGACCCAATATGGACCCTTGTGGGACACCATTTTGTATTTTTGAAAAGCTAGAAAACAAATCATCAACTTGCACTTTGCGTTCTAACTGCAAGTAGTTTTCGAACAATTTAAATTTTTTTGAAGACAGCTTTATGTTAACCAGCCTCTGTAACAAAAAAGTTGTTCTGAAGTCCAGCTCAAGTTGAAATCTGCCACTTTAGAATATTTCTAAGCTTGGAAAACAAGGAGGACCCTGAAGAAGACTACAAGCTGGAAAGCATATTTTTTCCCTTCTCCATCCACCAAGCTGAAAAACCAACCAGGAAAACAAAGTGAAGAGTTGAAGGTCCATCTAGGACTGTAGATTTAAAGAAATGTGTACAGAAGTCATAATGGCACCTCAAGTTTCTCCATCAGCTGTATGTTTGCTTCCTATTTGTCTGTCAACAAGCTCAGAGAGACTGTGGGAGTGTAGAAGCTTGTTAAAATATCGTCTGACTGGCGGTGCACTATGTCCCCTCATAAGCTCTCCAGGAGAGCCCATTTGCCCAATTACAGAAAATGAGTCTCATTTTTCTTGTTTGCTCTGCTTGTGTAACATAACCCAGCATGCAAGTTTGTAAATTTAACAAGAGCCATATTGTTTTCATTTTGTTCTTCACTCTTTGTCTGTTGGTGTATTGTTGGCAGGATGCAGTAGTTTGCCTCTCTGCACATCAGTCAGTGTGTGCTGGCAGGGTGAATGATTCTAAATGTTTTGGGTCAATGGAATAAAAGCTGGATGGAATCCATAAAACATAAAGTTATACAGTCATACGGTTCTTTATAGCTGTTTGAAGGATGTGATGTACATTGGAGTCATAAGCAGCTATGACCAACCTGAGCTCAAAGCCCAAGGTCATATGGTTATGATCCGTTTGCTAGCCAGCTCAAAAGTGTGCTTTTTCTCACCAGAACCGTGTAGATTTTTGCTTTATTTGTAGGTCAGGCAGCTTGACAGCATGCTTTGATTGCCAGCTGTGTGCCCCAACAATGGAAACATGAGTTGGTTTGTCTGCTCAACAACAAGCTCTATTTGGTTAAAGCAATATGCCACTATTTGACAGAACAGACAGAAACTTTGTGGGTGTTTATGATCCCCAAAGGATGATTCTTGATTACTTTTGTGAGCCTCAGTCTTTCTTGTAGGACCCCCGTCAAGTTGTGGTTAGGTGACAAATGTCATGCATTCTAATGCAGGAATCAAGATTTAGAAAAACATTTTTGGGTTAATTGTTTTGATGGTTTTTCCTTTCCCTCCAGATGGTTCCACTGGATGGTCCAGATCTCTTTCTGAGAAGCAGGTGAAAAATGGAGCACAAACACCTCTCTCCTCCTCTACCTGGCCTTCTACCACTCCGACACACAAGGACCCTTCTGAGGTAATCCAAACCATTACTTTATCATACATCTCCTTGTTCGGTATGCTTAGTTTACATCCCATAACGGCAATTTATGTAAATTACATTGCTGTTCGATAATACAGCTACACCTGATGTTGTTTGGCAGAAAAGAGTTGCTCGCGACATAGCGCAGTTTGACATCACAACGTGCAGCGCCCGAAGTTGGGCCTTGCTCGGTGCAGTAAATTAGTCATCGTGGCGCAAACTATTGGAAATAACTGGGTTCAGAGCACAGTGGTGGCGTTGTCGCGTTGTGTCTGAAAGGACCTTCAGTGAGTGAGAGACGGAGAGAGAAATGGAGAGTACGAAGAGAAATAAATACTCAAGCAGGAGCAAAAATAAATAAAAACTGATGAATATTAGTTGATGCCAGAGATTCACAAGCCAAGTTCACTCCAGAGGGGCGAACTATTCAGTTTTCTTTCCTAAGAATTAAAAATAAAATAAAAGTTTGACATAAAAATGCCGTTGCAGTGTGCTTATTATTTATTTTCATTATTTTAAAGTCACCAGAATGCAGGAAACAAAGTCTCTGAAACTCACATCAGGCAAACAGAGAAATGTGCTTCCTCCTCCTCCTAGTTATAGCAGCACTGATTGCAGATTGAGATCACCCGTGCCTCGTTGCCTCCAAACAGCACAGGTGAGCCTGTAGCTCCTCTCTGAGCTCATCAGGATGATGGCAGACATGAAACACTTTCTAACACTCAGCTAGCTAGCTGTCACGGCAGTTTGTGGAGCTTCTAAACTCCGCAAAACGTTGTAGCAAATGTTCAATTCGCCATCTAATATTGTAAAATTGTCAATATTCTACACAGTTGATTTCTAGCCTCAAAAATGGTCAGAAGTGAATTTAGTGATGAAATAGCTACGAAAAATGTCTAAAAGGAGCTGTTGTTGGCTGCTGTTGTTATGACCGTAGCCTGTACCGTTCCAACGCTTTGCATTGTGGGATACAGTAGGCGATGTAGACTGGTCCGATGCATACTGAGATTTTTTCCAAATCAGTAATACATCTGAGTTTTTTTGGCATACTGGAGATTTTAATTTTTTTTCCGCATACTACATACTACATTTTGTCCAAATCAGTACGTACTACTAGTATAGTATGATGTTCCAGATACAGCCTCAGTCTGCTCTGATTGGTTTGCAAGAAAAATATGGCACACCCAGTCGGCCACCTCCGGGTCTTAAAAGTGAAGCAAATGCTGAAGTGCTTTAAACTTGCATTCTTTCTAATAGCCAGCAGGGGGTGACTCCTCTGGTTGCAAAAAAGAAGTCTGATTGTATAGAAGTCTATGAGAAAATGAGTTTATGGTCTCAATCTCTAGTTTCAAGTCTTCTTCAATACAGCATGATGTTCATTTAGTCAATTATGGTCCCATTTAGAGTCAAATAGACCATAAAGCAGGGTATGCTTTAGGGCGTGGCTACCTTGTGATTGACAGGTCACTACCACGGCGTTGTCCGGTCTGGGAGTTGTCCGTATTTTTCGTCTTACAACTTTAACCCTTTCACAGTGTGCTTTCAGTTCATGAAAGTTAATTAAAACGTTTTGGTCGCCTAAAAATGTCTTATTCAGCGTTTGTTTGCACTTAGCTCCACCCTCTCTTTTCACTTCTGGTTGCAAATAACCAAGATGGCGACGGCCGAAATGCCAAACTCGAGGCTTCAAAACAGCAGTCCACAAACCAAGGGGTGTGTTGGTATCAGACGTCGAGAGCCGCTGGCCAAGCCTCGGTATTTGACGAATTGGGAGTGAACTGTAGAAACAGACTGACCAGAACTATAAATATGGCTAGCAAAGATACAGCAAGACCGCTGATACAAATAAATATACACTAGTGGTACTTGACTGGCTGCTCGTTGTTTTTTTCCAGATCTAAACGTGTCACAATTTGCGTCACAGTTTTAACATTCCGTCCAATAAATTTCCCATGGTCTTTCGTGTGTTGCCACAGTCTGAGCAGAGTGACAGCTGCTTCATTTCTCTTGACCTCCCTCGCCATCTCTGATTGACACCACATAGCATCCGTCCACTTTATGCGGCCAGGCCTTCTTAATTTTCTGATCAACTTAGATTCGGTGCCATCCTGCTGACTGACTCACTTAGACAGCACAAACTGTGTGATGATGAAAGCTCATTCTTGACCGTGGAAATTCGATTTTAAAAACCTAATCGCAAGGTCCACTTTCTATCTTTGTGAGTAGGTTTCCTGTACATGGTGGTCTTTATGCCATCTATCAGTCTTACATCAACATCTTATCCTGTACCTGAGTAGTTAATACAAATGCAGGGCCACGTACATCCATTACATACCCTACAGATATAAGTGACCTATATCTAAAAATCATAAACCAACCTTCCACTCATGCAGCTCTTTGTGAAGCGGAGAGGACTGTCAGCCACTCAGTGCATCTCTCTGTCTTTGTGATTCCTTTGTGTGGACAAGCAGGGCAGTAAAGAACAGCTGTATAGAGCTCTGCCACCACCATTAGGTGGGCAGTAAATATCACTTAGAGGGGAAGAGGACAGCGCTATATTACACCTAGAAAGTAGACCCTCACATGATGAGAGAGAGGAGTAAACCAGCTGCTTTCAGACTACCTACACATCCTCAGCAAAGTGACCGGATGACAGAAAATAGAGCAAAACGTTATCCTTTTAGCCTCATTTCATCTCTAAAACAGTATTTTTTCCCAACACCAGGAGGCGCCACATATTACAAGCCTGTGCATGATCATGACACAGTTCTGTATGCTTGTCCATCTGTTAGTTCCTCCTATTATATTATTTAGTTCACATATTAAGCGGGGGGGTCTGTGCATCCTCTGAGCGTCAAACAATTTCCTGCATTCTGATGAATTTTTATGCACCAATCTATGGTGGAATGTTTTTATTTATGTAAAAGAAAACACAAAATTCAGGCGACTGGTAACAATTGAAAATATGGTAACACTTCATTTTACAGGTCTGCCAATTTCATGATAATTATTTGATAATTAGCAAGTAACCTATTTGAAATTTTTTGGGGAATTACTGACGAATTACCCCAATATTTACCTCAAAAGTTATCGAAAATTACTTTATTATAAACATGATTTAATAATTATATGCTAAAATAGCATCTAATGGTTAAAATAGGGCCCTTAGGCTTGAGAAGCAGCTGCTCTTCATCGGAGGTGGAAAACTAAAACTAGTAGAAGGCACTGCTGATCAGCCACAAATCTCACCACCGTGTGACTTATTGTGTACACAAATGTAACCTGGTAGCTAATGTCATGATTCAGGGAGTTTTTAAGAAATTTAAAAGACGTTATTTGCTAATTATTATCCATCTATCAGCAGACATGGAAATAAAGCATTAACTTTGTATTCTTTTCCTGGAAATGTATTAAATAAATTACCAGCTATTAGGAAATAGCAGAATATAATTATTAAATAATGTTTATAATAGATATAAAATAATAAAAATAAAAAACCAGAGTCACGTCCCAAGTCAAGACAGCCAAACAAAGTAATTTTAGATAAAGTTTGAGGTAAATATTGGGGTAATTCGTCAGTAATTCCAAAGAAATTTAAAATAGGTTACTTGCTAATTATCACCTAATTACCATGAAATTTGCAGACCTGTAAAACGAAGTGTTACCGGAAATAAAATGGAACATAAAGCTGTATTGCTTTCAAATATTTATTCTCCTGTAGATCAACTTTTCTCATTATTATTATCCCTGCTGTGTTTATGAGTCACATTCTTCTCTGCTACTTTTTATTATTGCAAAATCTCCCGGCGCAGCTCAGCACAAGGCGGAAGAGAGAATCAGCACATTCCTATCCATAATATTCAAGTGTGCCCAAAATACCACAACCTCTCAGAGAACAGAGATATGTAGGATACGAGCTATTAAAAGTCCAGGGGGTTATAAATTAATTAAAATTAATTATCAATGAGGTGAATCAGTGCCACGTGCACATTTAAGGAAGTAAGTTACCCCAAACAAAAGACAGAAAAGAGGAGGGAAGAGTAAAACATGCCTACATGTGTGCTGACTCACAGCGATATCATTAAATGAGAAAAGTTGATCTAGAGGAGAAAACATATTTGAAAGACACAAGGCACCTGATTGGACGAACGCTTTCCCTCGTGGGCTGCTGCTCCCAGCTTTCAAACCGGAACCAACATACAACACTTTTGGAAACATTCTTCTCTTATATCACGAAAATACCAAAATGTGTTTCTGAAAACATTTTATGCCAGAAATAAGCCATGCAGTCGCTGAATCTGTCTTTATTTTGGATTGACAACACTTAGTTTAAAAGTCTCTAGGGAGTTTCCGGAGGCGGCGAGTCGCGTCAGACGCCCGTGATTTGCATAAAGTAGCCTAGACCGCAACTTTATACAAATGAGGAGCGGCCAATGTGACGCCCCGTCTCTCGAATCACGCCGCCACGCTACCAGAATGCACAATTCAGACAATGAATGGGAAGCGTGGAAAGGACGGAGGATCTGTGTATGAATTTTGTGTTTTCCTTTAAATAAATAAAGACATTTCCACCATAAATTGGTGCATAAATATTCACCAGAATGCAGGAAATTGGGATTTTGACGCTCAAAATCTACTGGGGAAGGACACCCAGACCCCCATTTAATTTGTGTCACCCCCAATGTTGAAATAAAACCTTTGCCCATGGCGAGTAACAAAGGAATCATAGATGTGGGATAACAAAAGTTTTAAAAGTGTTTGCAATTAATAAATACTTATACAGTAAGTCCAATAATCAGTTTAAGCCATTTATCAGTACATTAAGTCTGGTGCAGTGCAGACAAGATGAGCAGTTTTTAATCAAGGTGCATCAGCTGTGTGATTTGCTGCACGCGACCATGAAGGCTTGGAATCGTGACACACATGGCAGACTCCGTTTCACTGCGCTGGGCAGAGAAGCCACTCGAGCGCGGCAGACTGCAAACACAATATTGTCAGAGGAGAGGAGAACATCGGGGCGATGCTGTCGGTCTCTCAGCGGGGAAATCAACCCATCTTTAATGACGTGTAGGTGTTGGTGCAGCAGATGTGTGTGTCAGCAGGCAGTGGAGTGTGACAGTTAGAGGAGGTTTTGTTGCCCGGCGCTTGCTGACAACAATATCTTCATAGTTTACTTAATGAAGCTTTTGGGTATATGGTCCGAACACAAAGGGCTGCCAATGTACTGCACCCAGACTGTTGGACCACTGTTGCATACATCTTATACATCCATGGTCTGTGGTCTATTGGACATCCATTTTGGAGGTCCTTGACATGAAAAAGTTTGAGATTGTGTCCATGTGCTGGATTTTTCTAACTTCCATTTATGTCCATCGCTCACTTTATGCTCCTCTCTGATTAATAAATAAATAAGTAAGTAGTTATAATATGCATATTTATAATATTTTTAGCGTTCAACACAGGCCATTAATAGTAGAGACATTAAATAGAACAGAAATAATTTAGTTTTGCTTTTGTACAGCACTTTGTAGGCGGACGTTTTACTGTTGTCCGGTAGACTCTTTCAGTCCAAAATGGCGGAAGCGTAGCTCTGCTGCTGGACGCTGACGTTGCAATGGAACGACCAATTGGCTTTCACTTCTTATCAATATACGTTCTTTGGTATCAATACTGCTTTCCAGGATGCCCTGCATACATTAAAAACAAGAAACAATGTAGTGTGGAACTGGGACACAGCTGTGGTCCTTTACTACCACTCTACTCTAGCCTGGCCTGAAAATGAAGTGCCTTGCTCAAGAGAAGTCAGGAAACTTGTGAGGAGGAGCACACCTTTCCTGCTTTCTTGTCCTCCTGCAGTTACTACGTGGGATATTCTGTCTCTTTTCTGTCTTCATGTGCTCTCATTACTGTTCTCTGAGGACCGCCCACTCATTACTTATTCAGGAGGAAAAAGCTTTTAATAGATTCCTGCTTCATTCTACTGGGACGCCAACATGTAACATACTAACACACACGTTTATTCACATCTGGTCATTAATAATAACAACACATCAAAGCTTCTGCACACATACACCACTGGTTGTTCAGCCGCACAGCAGTTCCAGGAGACAGCTGCTTGTGTCCCGTGTGAAACAACAAACCAAAGTTGATTTATTTATCACGTAATTACGTCACTTCGGGAGTTATTTTAACCCAAACCATGATCTTTTCCTAAAGCTAACTAAGTCGTTTTTGTCACGTAACTTCCTTCCTTGTCATTGAAGCAATGTGAGGGAAAATACGCTTTGTAGAAAGAAACTAGAATGGCACTCGGAGAGCGCAGACCTCCGCCAAGGTGCCTGATTTTAAAAACAGATCACAGCTCACAGCTGGCGGTACCGTGAGGTGGTCGGCTTGTTATTAACACGGTGTGTTTCTGTGTAACGTATCGTCGGACGCCTCTCTCATTCAGCAGCCTTGTTATGTCTGTATAATGTTACACTACGTTGTCTCTCATCCCGCCATCTACCGCTTTTTTCTTTCTCACCGCAGACGGCCAGCAGCTGCCACCGCACCTCAGAGTCTCGCCACACATCCACACACGTATCTCTCTGCTCTCAGAAGGAAGGAGGTGGGGTCAAGCGTCATCAACGCGTCATCAGTTACACTGCGCATGTGTTATACCCTGTGGTTATAATGCTCAGGCTGATCAGAATCCTTAAAACAAATTCCTGAATCCGGATCATGAACCGGATCGCCACCAAAATCTAATGGATTGTTCATTGTACTACACCCAACCCCTCCAAAGAAATTTCATTCAAATCCATCATGAACGGACAGACGGACAGACAGACAGACAGACAGACAGACAGACAGACAGACAGACGCCGGTGCAAACATAACCTCCTTGGCCCAAGGCCTTCGGCCATAGCGGAGGTAATAAGGGACTGGGCAAAGGGGGTGCAAAACGTGGGAGGCACGTCATATAATTTTTTAAGCACTGGGGAGGGACTTGTGTCTTTTATTTTGACAATGGGGGAGGGACATACAACTTTAAATTTTGTTACCTTGTTACCTTGGGAGATGCATCATTGCCGGAAGACTTGGATGTAGCCGGTGCCGCTGACTCATCAGCAGATATGCTCCAGGTGGAAAGCCACAACGTTGTGCCCGGGCTCATATTCTTCACAGTCCCTACAGGAAAGGCATCTGCCCCTCCAAATTCCACATTTTATCTTTCATTGCGTTTCTGTCAGGTTTACGGGGATAACAAGACTTTAAAGACGCAAACGCAGGTGAGGATGAGGAGGTATAGCAGGCTGATTTCAATGATTTAATAACGAAAAACTACAATATACAAAAATGTGGCTGGTCCAGCAGGAAGTTTACAAAATCCAAGAAGTAAAAACACAAGGAGTAAACTTGAAACTCAAATACTGGGAAAAAAAAACTCATGAGAGGGAAACACCAGGAGAAACACAACTCACAAGAGCAACAACAAACTGACAAACAAAACACAGACTAAATACACCAGGAGAGCAGGGTGACTGAACACAGGTGGAACAAATCAGGGCGGGGCAGACAATCAATCTATCTATGACAGAAAACCCAAGAAACCAAACCTTCGACAATTTCAGAACTAATAAGCCACTAAAAAGACAAACACAAGATAGTCGGAAGTCTTAACAAAAAGGAAAAGTCCAGCGGCCACAGCACCAGACACAAACACGATTGGCGGGAAAGGACAACCCTGGCAGAGGCCAACACCCACTGGAAACGGGTTTGACTTTGCTATTAAACGTAATGGTTCTACTTTCTCCAATACTGTGTGAATATATATATAATATAATATAAATATTGTTATTTATGGTGGCGGGAGGGTCAAGCATTTTCCCCGTCACCCAGAGAGGCTCAAGGAAAAATATGAATAGCTCTGAGGAGGGTCAAGATAAAAAAAAAAAGGTAAATAATGACCAGTCCCAAAGAATGCAGTGAAGCAGCTACACACACACACACACACACACACACAATAGAAACACTTTTAGATTCATCCACACAAGCCAACATGGACAATTAACACATATTTAAGCGTCTTTAAACATAGAAAAGTACATTTATATCATAAGAGTATATCAAAACACCTGATTCGTCCATAATGACAAGGTGGTGATGTGCAGAAGAAGTCAGTTGTTTTTATAAGCTGCTGGTTGCCATGACAGTGAACATATAATTAATAGTTCAACCTGAATCCATCTGATGGGAGGAGGAGGGATTATCAAGAGATTAGGATGGAGTTGAACTGAAGTCTCTCATCTTTCTTTGGTTTCCTTTATCGTCCCACTCACCTCACTGCTCACCAATGTGTCCTTTTAGGTGACATGTAAAGGTGATATCGTGTGACCTGTGTTTGAACGCGTTGTCGCATCTTCTGTCAAATTTCTTGTGAGTTTAATCTTTCCACTGTGCAATAGAGGTAAAAAAACAAAAAAAACAGTGGGGAACCAGGCATGTGTTTGGTGTGCAGCTGATCAGCCCGCTGGGAATAGAGAGCAGTCATAGGGTATGAGGAGGATTAGGAGGAGGGACGTTCATATATACCCACATACTCACTCACTAATAAACACACTGTGCACATAAACAAACATTGATAGAGCTCTGCTAAATGTAAATTGTTTTGGTTTTATACTAGCGGTTAACTAAAGTAAAAACTACAATGTTTTACACCGAATTGTAGTGAAGCAGAAGTGTAAAGTAGCAGAAAAAGCAATATACTAATTAGTTAAAAGCAACACATTTGGTACAGACATAGATTTATATATTATGTAAATATATAGATATCGGGGTGCTGCAAATTTAGCCTTTAGCCCCCAGTAACCAGCCTCCTCAGTTCTTGTATCATGCCGTAAACCGGCCACCGTTTTCTATGTTATACAACTATAAACATTGTTTTTAAAATCCCCCAAAAAATACCAAAAAGTGCTATTGCATATCAAAAAAATAAATAAAACAAAAAACTCTAATCCTATTGGAGTCGGCACATTGCCGTGGTGGATTAGCTTGTGTCTCTTTGACCCTGAGAGCTATTCCAACAGGAGGCTGATCTAAGTTTCTTTATAAATTCAACCAAGTGGGCTTTGTCACAGGTTGGAGACCAGACAAATATCAGCTCCCTTGCTCAGATATGAAGCCGTTGCAGAAGTAAAACATTGTTGTATGAACCTGAAGTGCCGAGCCAAACTAAAAAGTTCTCATGCGACTTGGGACTAGAGGTTACCGGCAGTCCTGAACTTTATCCAGCGATATCTCTAGCAACTGTTCAGCTAATAAAAAGAGAAATGCAACGATGGAAAGCCGAAAATCTTGCCGTTTTAAAATTGACCATGCCTCCTTTTATTTGGGTTTTTCTGAGGTTAAAAGCTTTTAAAAAGCACTCTTAAAAAATAAAGAGGGGAAAAAAACATGTCTGTGATCTTCTGACATCTGATCTAATCAGCTTGAACTCACTTTGGAAATCACCAAGAGTCCTAAAAATCTGTTTTCTGCAACATTTAGGAGCATTAAGCGCCTATTTGGCGACCATTTTGAAAAATGGCTGCCATGGCCCTCAGGGGCCAAATTTGCAGCGCCCCGATATTTATATCTTTTCATAACATATAAATCTACATCTGTGCCAAATGTGTTGCTTTTATCGCAAAATGCACAACTGTTATGCTTAACTGCCCCGCTAACAGTTTGTGTTCAGAGAAGGCGTTAAACAGTCAACTGCAGTTTAGCTGCACGGCGCCGCTGCAGACAGCTGCATAGATTCAATGTGAAAGTGTGAAAAACATGACTATATTCTTGCGGTCTCGACGATCAGTGATGTCACCTTGTTCAAATCCATGTCATGTGACAAAGCTATGGCAATAAGACCCCAGTCGTATTAAACCAGAACCATCCCGGGTTTCAATAAGGTTTCTTTTTCTTTCGTTCTTTTTTTTTCTGCATAACGGAGCTGGCCTTTCAAACTTGTCATGTGCACCGTTGCAGAGTTGACAATAAGGACACAGGGAGCAGCTGCACTCAGCTCTCAGCCCACAGTGGCTTCTATAGTGGTAATTACACAGACTGTACCACAGTATCCTGTAGCCAGGGGTGGATGGAGGTATAGACTGAGGAGGAGGGGGATGGGACATCGGGACGAGGACATAAAAGCAAATAAGTGAACCAGGCAAGAAAGGGAAGAAGGTAGTGGTGAGAGGAGGAGGAGGAGGAGGAGGAGGAGGACGGGTTGTGATGTAACGCAGTGTGTATGTGCAGGGGGCGGGGCTTATGTAAAGAGGGAGGCCGATGGGGATCGAGAGGATTGTCAGCATCACTGTTAAGCTGCCTATCAAAAGTGCAGCAGGCAGCTGCTTTCTCTCTTTCTGTCCATCTCCTCCTTTCTTTCTTCCTTTCTCTTCTCATCTCACCTCACTTTCTTCATCGTTGATGTCTCTCAGCCTCTCCTCACCCTCCCCACGGCTCTCTCTGTCACTTGCTTGCTGTGGTAGTATCGGTGCTGGGACATCAGCCTGGGTCTCTCTGTCTGTCTCTCTCTCTCTCTCTCTCTCTCTGGATGGTGGACATGAAATCCAGCAGGACTCCCAACAAGTCAGCAGTGGTTGTGTGCCAGCCCAACAACGTGAGTGAGAAATCACTACTGTGTGTTTGTGTGTGTGCATGTTGTGATATTAGTTCATCATTAAGCCGTGTTACCACAGTGTTGACCCAGGTAGTGAATGAATAATAGTTGCTTATCTATAAAAGTTGGCAGGATTACACTGTAGGTTTGTGCATCTGAGTGTGTGTGTGTGTGTGTATAATGTGTGTGTATAGAAAGCAGGGAAGGCTGTCATCACGGCGTTCTGTGTTTCCTGTCAAACTGTGCCCATGTGGGTCAAGTGCAGGTTAACATTTCACCGTCTTTGCAATGCTATACACCCAATGGCGAGTCACCGCAAAGTCACAAGCTGTGCAGATTTAGGAGGAATATGATGGAAACTACCACAAAGAAAAGGAAGAGCAGCTACAACAAAGACTGTGAAACTACTTATAAGTATTTATAAGCCGGTGAAAGGTGATTCTCAGAGTTTTTTTGTGAAATTTGCCAGTTATTTACCAGCGGAATACGCCATGAAGCGACACAGTTCATGTGAGTCTGTGAGAAACGTGCGGCTCAAAAAGAGATGTGCTGATCTCTGGATGCATTCAAAGCATAGAGAAGTTACAAGATAAGGGGCAGAATAGACATGTTTATTATTTAAGTGATACAGACATTATATCAAAATTGTCGACTACCTCTCAGCCTTGGTAACGTGTCCCACATTGTCCCACACAAACATACTCTTTGTCCCACATTTGGTTTGTTGGGATCTGGTCAACCTTTGTGTATAGCCAAGAGTGTGACACTGTGTGTGTGTGTGTGTGTGTGTGTGTGTGTGTGTGTGTGTGTGTGTGTGATCCGACGGTTGAAACAGACCAGTCATTTACAACTTGTAAACTTCCTGGAGCATCAGAGAGGAACTGGACACACAGATAAGAAAATGACTGTGTGAGTGGTGGTTGACACAGTGTCCATCTTTCATGCCGCACAGTCTTCTTACATAACCTCAGCGTAAACCCGATTGTTGATGAATTATTTAATAGAAATGTATTCCTGTTTTAGATTCTTAAAGGCTTAAAGGGACAGTCTGACAATATTTGTTGTCTTACCCAACGTCAGATGAGAGCAGTGTCGGGAAGAAAAACAACAGTATCAGTCGTTTCAGCACTAATACGACATTTTGTTCATGTTCAAATGACAAAGACTTATGGTACGTCACACATACACCATGAGATCTTAAAGAAAGGGACGATTTCAAAACCAAAGCGGGACTTTGTTTCCTGCATTCTGGTGACTTTAAAAGAGTTAAAATAACAAAATAATAAGTACACTGCAACAGCATTTTTATGTTAAACTTTTCCCCAGGAAAGAAAACTGAATAATTTGCCTCTCTGGTGTGAACTTGGTGTGTGAATCTCTGGCATAAACTAATATTCATCAGTTTTTATTTATTTTTGCTCCTGCTTGAGTATTTCTTTCTCTTAGTATTCCCCATTTCTCTCTCCGTCTCTCATTCACTGAAGGTCCTTTCAGACACAACGCGACAACGCCACCACTGAGCTCTGAAATACGTTATTTCCGATGGCGTGAGCCGCGGCACGGTGGCTTTTTCGCTGCATCGAGCAAAGCCCAACTTTGGGCGCTGTGGCGAGACAATACACCTCTTCAGGGGGTGATGAGAGACCTGTGCGGCATCGCCCTGTCGGGGTTTCTTTCACAACAATGACCGGCTCGCTGTACATTATTCCTTACTTGTTGCACGGCTTTGTTGAATCCTTGATTCTGATTGGTCAATCACGGCGTTCTACGGTCTGGCGTAGCTCGGATGTTGGACCGTTTTCGTGTCAAACTATTGATTTCTCAAGTAAGTAGCCGTGTAATAAGCGAGATAATGTACAGCAAGCCGGTCATTGTTGTGAAATAAACCCCTTCAGGGCGATGAGAGACACGACAATGACCGGCTTGCTGTACATTATCCCTTATGTGTAACACATCTTTTCTAGACCCGCCCCTGACAAACAAACCCCTCTCTGTTTGGCTTCATCAGTAACCACCAGCCATTGACGTAGCCAGGAATCACATCACATGAGTGTATGATCACTCTTGTACACCAGCTGTCAGTTGTGCCAAAGGGAATGTGAAGTGGAATATGAAGCAGCATCAACATGTTATTAGTTATGATTAGTGATGGCACAAACCACTGCTAACAGTGGCTCAGTTTGTGCCTCTCATGTAATTACCGTTGTAAGATTTGGAGTTCTACAGTCACAGAAAACTAATGTATTCATCAAAAATGACATAGAAGGGAAATGTGGCAGTTGTTTAACAAACCTAACCATCTTTTTTAGGACAGGATGTCCACAATCCTGCAAGACGATTTTCACCTGATGCTGTTCCCTCCTGAGTGCAGGGAGTAGTGTTTCCATTCATTCAGTGCAATGTCACAAGTTTGGTCACGAGTTTCACTTTTCCTGTTTATGCATTATGGTTTTCATTTACAGAATTATTTTTCTTGCTTACGCTTTTGGGTTCACATTCGTTAATTCATTCATTATCTGTAACCGCTTATCCCATTCGGGGTCGCGGGGGGGGCTGGAGCCGATCCCAGCTGACATTGGGTGAAGGCCGGGTACACCCTGGACAGGTCTCCAGACTATCACAGGGCTGACAGATAGAGACAGACAACCATTCACGCTCACATTCAAATCTACAGGGAATTAAGAGTCAACAATTAACCCAACCTGCATGTCTTTGCCTGTCCATGCCTTGTTACATTATGCATTAGCAACAGTAGGAGTACAGATCTCTTTCGCCTCCGCTTTAGCCACCATATTTTTTTACAACAAACATTCAAATTGAAACGATTCAGATTTAATGCTACAGTTTTATGACATATAATTAGTCTCAAAACTGGCCCACATAAAAACCAGGCGTGTGCACGTTGTACGAGTGCACAGAACAGTATCTGCGAGCAAAAAGCAAATCCGGAGCCGGACCTTTCTTTAGCGCTGTGGAGATAGGTCTGGCTATGCGAGACTACTGTTAAAACGAGCTGGCTTCACCAATAGTTCTTTGTGTCTCCACCAGCAGGGTCAGCAGCAGGGTCAAACCAGCAGCCCAGAAACCCTGGATCCCACCGACGAGACCACAGACACAGAGGACCATGAGGAGGAGGACCTGGGAGTTCTGGATGACCAGCGAAGCATCATGCTTCACCTCCTGTCCCAGCTCAAACTTGGCATGGACCTCACACGGGTAAGACTCTGGTTTTGCCACCCGATTCGACTGTTATCAGGCCATTAAATAGGCGTTATCAGTGGCTAAGCACCATACTGTAGATGTGGGTCAATAGGGACTTACTACACCTACTACATTGTGAAAGTGAAACTTAAAGGCAACACGTTCTAACATGTAAAACTGAATGAAACCTCACGTTTTGAACACAAACAAAAAGGCTTCTTTAGGTTTAGGCAACAAAACTACAACTTCTTTAAGTTTAGGCAACAAAACTTCTTTAGTTTAGGCAATACAACTACAACTTCTTTAGGTTTAGGCAACAAAATTACAATTTCTTTAGGTTTAGGCAACAAAACTACAATTTCTTTAGGTGTAGGCAACAAAACTGCAACTTCTTTAAGGTTTAGGCAAAAAAACTACAGCTTCTTTCTCATCAAAGCCCAAAAAATTGAATTTGGTACAGCCCTAATCGGGATGTTGCAACACGTTCTCACTCCCACCTCAAATACAGACAGTGGCCAGTACGCTTTACGCTTCAAACTATGACGTTCTAGGTTCCCCTCTAGTGTACTTTCCGTACGTTACATTCATAAAGTTCTTTTCAAAATAAACTTCCAACGTTGTTGTGTGTTTTGACGTCCTTGCTTCTCTGACTGTCTTTATTTAACACCCGCCCTCCTCTTTGTTGTCCTCCAGCCCTCCCCTCTGTGGTTTTAGTTAGCAGTCAGATGTCCCCTGCTCATGTGATTGTGGTGACTCTTTCAGACCAGTGAGCTCAATCTGATTACTGATGGACCAGTGCTCTGGATCACAGGGATAATGTGCTGATGATGTGCAACAGAAGGGGATTCTGACCTCGAATACCTGAGAGGGGGGGGGGTGTAGGCAGATTATGAAAGGGCTGGGGGCGCCCTCGTGATCCAACTCTGTCGATAGAACCACATTATTCATCCAGACATAAGCAAGCATCTGCCCATCTATCCTTCCCCTCATCCATCCATCTATCCCTTCATCTATCAACCATGTGCTCTGGTTGTGTCATATTGACTAGTGGTGTGACAGGGATCGACATTTCTGCCCTCTGGTGTGGCTCAACCAAAACACCAAATCTGACTATGAGGTGTCATCGTTTGGACAGTCAGGTTGTGTAACAGGCTTAACTTTATGTAATCTGAAGGCCGATAGAGAGTCTCTCCAAATTACAACGTACAATTTAACCCACATGACATGAAACCATAACTTACCATTGAAGGTGCTAGTGGACCTACAGTCTATATTAGGGGTGGGAAAAAATCGTTTCACTTATGTATCCCGATTTTTTTTTTTACAATTTTGAAATCTAGAATCGATATATTTGCTTCATTTGAGTCTATGAGGAGGTAGAAGGAAGTTACCGCTTTTATTGTTGTAGTCTGAGTAACGTGACGTCATATCCGTTCTGTATCCGTCACAAAAACAAACCACAGCGAGCCAAAACGCGAAAGTAGAAAACGGTGGAGGGTCCATGTGGATACAACCTGCACCCTCAAATGTTAAATCCAAAGTGGTAAACACTACACATCCAGTAAAGTATGGAAACACTTTGGGTTTCACACATTGCAGGAGAAGCAGAGCTAGACATCACAGCTAAAGCTGCATGCTAACTCTGTCATGGACAGGAAACGTTATCATATTGCGGTAACGTGCGGTCAAGCCGGCCGTCACTCTCATCTCTGTGGTCAAATGGGCCGACGCTACAACTGTAGAGCACCTATATACTGACATTTATGTTAAATGCATTCAAATGACCCCGATGGAGCTGACCACGGATGTATAAAGAGAACAGAGCTGACGGGAGAGCGAGCGACGGACTTGGAGAAGCTAGAGGAAGTATACACGTGTGACTACGTCCGGTTTTCAAAATAAGGTGTTAACGAAGGGAACTGTATAAAATACATATATGGAAATAAGATTGATTGGATTATATTCACCAGAAGTATAAAACATTACATGTCCCTTATAAGTTAAAAAGAAAATACCACTAATTTGTGAGGGAAATGTCTTTATTCTTTGATTTTTGGGTTGCTGGAAAAAAAAGTAATAAATAATTCCTGACAATGACTGATATATTTGACTTCAGGACATCTCTGACTACATACATGCTGAAAATCAAACATTTTTACTGGATTAATTTAGATATTTTCCAAAGTAAAGGTCCCTAGAAGTGTATGAGGGAACTTTTCCTCATGGTCTAGTGTTAAAAAAGTTAACAGAAATCGCAATACTTGTAGAATCGCAATACATATCGAATCAGTACCCAAGTATCGTGATAGTATCGAATCAGGAGATAGGTGAATCGTCCCAGCCCTAATATGTATGGGTCTGTCCCCTCATGATGTACGATGGATGGAGCAGATGAAGATAATAATGTTTGTTGAAAGGACGGCGCTCACTATTGATTCTACTGCTGCCTAAAACACACATACAACTGTCAAACAGCCCTCTGAGTTAATGCAACTCTATTGATCTATCAAGTTCTAGTGTGTGTGTGTGTGCGTGTGTGTGTGTGTGTGTTCTTCTCTACTTAAATGTTTTATTTTCTGAGCCAACCTGTGTGAACCCTCGAGTGATCCTAACTGACGTTTCAGAGGCTTTAGCAGGTTCAGTTTTAGGGCTAGAGGGAGACTACAGATATCATATATAACCCTTGACCTCTGACCTCAAGATATGTGGATGGAAATGGGTTCTATGGGTACCCACGAGTCTACCCTTTACAGACATGCCCACTTTAGTTCAGTCTGCACAATGATCATACTGTGGATCATCATACCTCCTTTTTGTTGTCGTCTCTGCCAGGTGGTGCTCCCTACCTTCATCCTGGAGAAGCGCTCCCTACTAGAGATGTACGCAAACTTCATGGCTCATCCCGACATGTTCCTCTCCATCACCTCCGGCTGCACGCCAGAGGAGCGCATCATTCGCTTTGTGGAGTACTACCTGACTGCCTTCCACGAGGGCCGGAAGGGCGCTGTGGCCAAGAAGCCCTACAACCCAATCCTGGGTGAGAACTTCCACTGTTCCTGGTATGTGCCTCGGGACCGCGTTCGACCTCTCAGGACTACCAACTGTGCTGGTCCCAACTCGGCACCCTCAGCCACTTCTACCATCCCCGGGTCCCCGCAGAGGGGGACGGATGGTAGCAGCAGCAGAAGAAACTCAGACTGCTATCGTGTTCGGTTTGTGGCGGAGCAGGTGTCCCACCACCCACCTGTATCAGGCTTCTACTGCGAGTGCAAGGAGAAGAGGATGTGTGTCAACACTCACGTCTGGACCAAGAGCAAGTTCATGGGCATGTCTGTCGGAGTCTCCATGGTCGGGGAAGGTAAGAGAACATGTAGGTATTGTCAAAAGTTTGAGCAGAGGCCAACAAGGGAGTCAAACACAAATCCCATCTCGTAGGATGAGGTAATGGTATTTTGGTGAAATTTGGGTCTATGCAGCATTTGTCGGTTGCTGTTTGTAAATACACATTCAAAGTTGGCTGGCTCAACGAAAGAATGACAAAGAGAGAGAGAGAGAGAGAGAGGGGAGAAGGTTATCGCTGAAAATCTTGTGTAAATATGACGTCACATTCGCACAGAAAGGCGCATAAATGTCATGATAATGCATTTATCGGCATTTGGCGTGCAATAAGTACGTCTTTCCTGATTTCCGTGTGTCATTTGTACGCCATGTATCCTGTACTGACTGGTATGTAAACACATCCGTGTATAAATACTACGGTAAGAGTTAGTGACGTAGTATAAAAAGAGAGAAAGTCCACTTATGGTGGGTCCAACAAACACAGGACTTTTAACCAGGAGACCCGTGTTTGAGACCATTGTTGAGCGGTGTTTTGTAACGTTAGTTAAACGTTAGTGACGTTTGTCACGTGTCATGTGTTTTTTTATTTACTTTTGTGACGTGTCTTCCGTAGTTGTTTCCCTACGTTTTACTTGGTTTGATTACTTATTTTAAGCCCAACCATGATGTTTTCCCTTAACCTAACTAGGTAGTTTTCTTGCCTGAACCTGTGGACGTTTGCATGGCGTATAAATGACACGTGAAAACGCTAAAATGCGTACTCATGAGACTCAAAATGTCTGTGTAATATCGTGGTACTTATACACCTTCCCGTTAGACCGCGTTGACATATGACATCACGTTCTTGTTGTAATCGGAGCAACTCATGGGGAAACAACTCGGAAGGAATCGGATGCACTTCACCAGGGGCAGTCTGATATATTAACGTTGTAAACAGACAAAATCATGCAGGATCACCAGAAACTCCTGCAGCTCACTTCAGCGGCCTCCGGCAATGACCAGCTCGCCGCGGACTGACCCAGATCCGGCATCCCGGCAGTCGGAGATTCGGCGGGAGGTGGAGAGCTCGGCGCCCGGCAGCGGTTGTTATTTAAGTTATTACTCCTCCTCCAGTCAGGAGGAGTAATAACTTAAATAACAACTTCATTAACAGATACTTAAATATAAAATGTTCTATCTGCAACAATAAACTGTTAAAATAACATAAATTATGTCATTATTAATAATTAGTAAACATTATTAATTATCATTTTGTTGTTTGTTAACAGTAAAAGAACTATTAACTAAGTTTAATTAACTATGAATTTACTGGGTATTATAAAGTTAAACCTTAACTTTTGATGTCATTTTCAGAGGTTTTCAGCTTAATGTTCCTCAGCAATTTCACAATAATGTTGGATGAAATAAATAAATGCCAATACCAAATACCAGTAGACATATTTGGATCATTATTAAAATAAGTTAATGTGGTTTTAGAAACGATAACAAGAATACTAAAAATGTGAGAGCAGTGTGTTGTCAGATAGATTAAATGGGTGATTGTTACGTCCACAGCTGTGTGTAGACTGTACAAGAGCCTCCTCCGTCAGCTGATTAAATCCCTGCAGCGCTCTGAAACAGCAGCACTCATATGTGTGTTCCATCTGGAGCCTCTAATTGGAAAAATGTTACACCAAAACAGACTGCCATTATGCATGTTCATATTTTGTGGTTAACCATCACCAGGCTGCTGTGAGACAACCTATCTAGTCCTCATGTTAATGTGTAGGACAGCATCAGGGTAGGAGAAGCTAGTAGGTTTTATCATCTATTCACATGGTAGATCACTGAAAGAAGATATATAAAAACACGACAGCGACCTCTAGCAACCATAGTAATTATGACAGGAGCAGAAGCGGTAGTGTTCGTAGTTATTTTAACCCAAAAAAAGATATTTTCTCCTAAACTTAACCAAGTGTTTTTTTGCCTAAACCTAAAGAAGTTGTAATTTTATTGCCTAAACCTAACTTTCACAATGTAGTAGGCATAGTAGGCCCCTACTGACCCACATTTGTGGTGCTTATAGCGACTGAGAACACCTATTTAATGGCCTGATTACAGTTGAATCGGGTGACAAAACACATGTAGAATGGAGGTAGAAGGAAGTTACCGCTTTTATTGTTGAAGTCTGAGTAACGTGACGTCATATCAGAGGGCCGGCGTGGATACGACCTGAAACCCTCCCATTTTAAATCCAAAGTGGTAAACACTACACATACAGTAAAGGAAAAGCAGAGCTAGACATCATAGCTAAAGCTGCATGCTAACTCTTGAAACGTTATCGCATTGCGGTAACGCGCGGTCAAGCCGGCCGTCACTCTCATCTCCGTGGTCAAATGGGCCGACGCTACAACTGTAGAGCACCCATATACTGACATTTATATTAAATGCATTCAAACGGCCCCGATGGAGCTGACCATGGATGTATAAAGAGAACGGAGCTGACGGGAGAGGTAGAGGCGGACATGGAGAAGTTAGAGGAAGTATGCACGTCTGATTACGTCCGGTTTTCAAAATAAGGTGTTAACAAAGGGAACTGTATATACAAAATACATATATGGAAATAAGATTGACTAGATGATATTCACCAGAAGTATAAAACATTACATGTCCCTTATAAATTTATAAGAAAATACCACTAATTTGTGAGAGAAATGTCTTTATTCTTTATATTTAACTTCAGGACATCTCTGACTACATACATGCTGAAAAATCAAACATTCTTACTGTATTAATTTAGATATTTTCCAAAGTAAAAGTCCCTAGAAGTGTATGATTCAACTTTTTGGTATAGTGTTAAAAAAGTTAACAAAAATCACAATAAATCGTAATATAGAATCACAATACTTAAAAATCGTGATAGTATCGAATCAGGAGATAGGTGAATCGTCCCAGCCCTAGTATCAACCTGGATTCATCTGTGTCAGCTCCTGTGTAGATCATGACTGACTGCAGCATGTGGGTCTTTGTTTTACAGAACACACACACGCATGCATGCACACAATTAAGTGAACACATATGGGGGGAAAAAACAACACCCACACACTATAGGAAATAATGCCACTGTGTGTGTTTTTTGCTTGTAGGTCTTTTAGATGAGGAAGTGTATGTACATATGTGTGTGTCTTGGGCGAACAGATGTGCATGTGTTAGACCTGGGCCCATGGCAGCAGACTGGGCACAGGGCAGCTGTCTGTTATATAAGCAGCAGGGAGGGAGGGAGGGCTGGACGGGAGCTCACGAGGGACCGGAGAATCAGAGCCAAAGTGGGAATCACATCTAAATCGCAATGTAACAGCAGCTACATTGATGTTCTCAGAATGCAGGAACTCAGGAAGGTGAATCCAACTTACAATGGGGATCACCATAGTCAGTAGGATTCATTCTCTGGGGACCATGTCTGTATGAAGTTTCATGGCCATTCATCCAGAGGTTGTTGAGTGGTATTCTGCACCAAAGTGGCGGACATTGCCATCCCCAGAACCATGACGGTAGCATGGCTAAAATGACTGTAACCCGTTCTCTCGCCCTCTCCCGGTTTCCTCCCGGGGTCACAATTCTCTCGTAATTCTCCCGATTTATGGCAAATTTTCACACTTTTTTTTCCTTTTCGTCATCTCAGCCTGTCGTTTACCCACGGAAGAGTCCATGCTCGCCACAGCATGCAGCGCCAAAAATTAGGCTTTCCTCGATGCAGTGAAAAGCCGTCGTGGCGCAACGAAAGCCATTGGAAATAACGGGTTTCAGAGCGCAGTGGTGGCGTTGTCACGTTGTGTATGAAAGGACCTTCAGTGAGTGAGAGAAGGAGAGAGAAGTGGAGTGTACTAAGAGAAAGAAATACTCAAGCAGGAGCAAAAAATAAATAAAAACGGATGAATATTAGTTTATGCTAGAGATTCACACGCCAAGTTCACAACCAGAAGGGCGAATTATTCAGTTTTCTTTCCTGGAAGTTAAAGGTAAAATCAAAAGTTTAACATAATAATGCTGTTGCAGTGTACTTATTATTTTGTTATTTTCACTCTTTAAAAGTCACCAGAATGCAGGAAACAAAGTCTCTGAAACTCAAATTTTTCTGGGTGAAGGACCTGCAGACCCCCCGCTTTGGTTTCGAAATCCTCCCTTTTTTTAAGGTCTCAAGGTTGGCAAGTATGCAATTTAGTGTCTGTAAGAGACGCAGCGGGCTCTCAACTAACTCCAATGTAAACCCACCCGTGTCATTATTAGACGCTCAAGGCAACTGATGTAGTAAAAAGAGCGAGGAAGTCCGAGTAGGGCAGGTGGGAGTAGAGGTCGGACGGATCAAACAAACACAGGACTTTCACCCAGGAGACCGCTGTTTGTGTCCTGTGTGAAACCAAGTCAACATTGACTTATTTGACCGTAGTTTTGTTATGTAATTTACTCACTTAAGTAACGTCAGTTATGTAACAAACATACTTATTTTAACCCAAACCAGGATCTTTTCCTCTGTCTAACCAGGTACTTTTGTTGCCTAAACTAACCAAGTAAACCTAAAAACTAAATAAACCTACGTTAGAGATTTATTTTGATAAGACACTATGCATGTAACGAGGGGAAACTGACACATCGTCACTGACACGTCCAAACTGACGCTAGAGGGGTACCTAGAGCGTCATAGTGTGAAGCGTAGGGCCACTGACCAAGTGTCGGTATTTGATGAGTTGGGAGTGAGAACGTGTTGACAATAAACATCCACAGGTGCTTCTTCATGCCATCGCTCTTTTAAATCTGTCCTGTTTCTCCCAGGTGTGCTGTATTTGTTGGAGCATGATGAGGAGTACGTGTTCACACTGCCCTGTGCCTACGCCCGCTCCATCCTGACTGTGCCATGGGTGGAACTTGGGGGAAAGGTCACAATCAACTGTGCCAAGAGTGGGTACTCTGCCACTGTCACCTTCCACACCAAACCCTTCTATGGAGGAAAAGTACATAGGTAGGCAGAGAGAGAGAGAGACAGTGTCTCTGTGTTGGCTCTATTTTCCTGAAACAGGACTGAAAAATGCATATTTTTGTGCCAAAATATGCACCAAAATCCCACTCTCGTCCCGCATCAGCACAAACACCAGGTGCACTAGGGTGACCAGATCCCAACAAACCAAATGTGGGACAAAGAGTATGTTTGTGTGGCACAATGTGGGACATGTTACCAAGGCTGAGAGGTCGTCGACAATTTAGATATAATGTCTATCTAACTTAAACAATAAACACCGTAATTCATTTTGCACTTACAGGACTTTAAGTATCTTCTGCCGGCATCATTCTAGAAAGGCTTTGAGGACACAGGGTAGCTCACAATGACAAAACACCTGCCGGCGTTTTTTGCAGATGTCCGAAGATATACTGTATACTGTATACTGTAAAATTGGCCTCTTAAGCCTTAGGGTGCTGGAAGGTGTGGTTCTCCTAGACAGACATACCCAAAATACATCAAAAATAGCTCCACAACTACCAGGTCTATATGCATGATCTTGGTCTCTATGGATAGGTAATACCTCAGAGAGTAAACTCTGATGAACCAAAGGAAAAATTTACATTTTTATCCTCACCTAAAATGTTTTCTAGATTAGACAGTGGATAACACCATTATAGCAGTGATACCATGCACAGAGATGCCACTGAATTCATTCAGCAACTTCTTGACCACAACTGTGCCAAAGCAGATATAAATAACACAAAGCACATAGATTCTACAAAGGTTTTAGTAAGGATAGGACCAGACGGACTCTCCATTTGGCCACTTGGATACCCAAAGTGTGCCAAATGGGTTTTCTACCTCTTGAAAGGGAATCTGGCTATAAAATACTACTGATATCCACTACAGGAGGCTATGTGCACACAATGGAGCCTTTG
>CAKALU010070489.1:0-29527 GCA_916700995.1 Hozukius guyotensis
TGGCACAATGTGGGACATGTTACCAAGGCTGAGAGGTAGTCGACAATTTAGATATAATGTCTATCTAACTTAAACAATAAACACCGTAATTAATTTTGCACTTACAGGACTTTAAGTATCTTCATCATTCTAGAATGGCTTTGAGGACAAAGGGTAGCTCACAATGACAAAACACCTGCCAGCGTTTTTTGCAGATGTCTGAAGATATACTGTATACTGTATACTGTAAAAGTATTATGCTGGAAGGTGTGGTTCGCCTAGACAGACATATAAAATAAATCAAGAATAGCTCCACAACTACCAGGTCTATATGCATGATCTTGGTCTCTATGGATAGGTAAGACCTCAGAGAATTCATCCCCAGTCAGTAACATTGTGACTGTTACTATGTCTGAGTAAACTGTGATGAACCAAAGGAAAAATGTACATTTTTATCCTGGCCTAAAATGTTTTCTAGATTAGACAGTGGATAACACCATTATAACAATGATGCCATGCACAGAGATGCCACTGAATTCATTCAGCAACTCCTTGACTACAAATGTGCCAAAGCAGATATAAATAACACAAAGCACATAGATGCTACAAAGGTTTCAGTAAGGACAGGACCAGGCGGACTCTCCATTTGGTCATTTGGATACCCAAAGTGTTCCAAATGGGTTTTCTACCTCTTGAAAGGGAATCTGGCTATAAAATACTACTGATATCCACTACAGGAGGCTATGTGCACACAATGGAGCCTTTGGCCATGACATTTACCCTGTACATCATCACATTCTAACATTGTGCACAGTATAAAATCAATAAAAAAAACTAAATTGTATAATTTTGACTCCAAATGGAGTAGTTTTATTATAATAATGAAATATGATCAAGTAGAACTTAGATAATAACAAATAAGATCAATAACAATGTAAATAAGATAACAAAAAATAATCCAAAGTCAAGTATTTACATTCAATATAAAAACGGTCAGAAATATTATAAAGTAAAAATACAATTTCTCGTGCGTGGATTTTGTAACTAAAATATTGAAATCATTGCCAAACAAA
Source organism: Hozukius guyotensis (assembly GCA_916700995.1). NCBI lineage: Eukaryota > Metazoa > Chordata > Actinopteri > Perciformes > Sebastidae > Hozukius > Hozukius guyotensis. Next base: position 1,053 of record CAKALU010070489.1, read on the forward strand.
CATTGTTTGGATAAAGTACACTTGGAGTGTTGTTTTAGTAGCGTTAAGGCCTCGTCTTTTAGAAACAATTCGGAAAAAAGACCAGCACAGCATTTTATGAAGTTTTTAAAGGCAGTGTTTTAACACACAGCTCAGCCGGTACCAGTACCGGGTCAGTCGGGTAAAAGAGGTTAGTTGAAATGCAGCACATTCAAACATAAAATAAAAAATACAGCTGTAAACATGTAAAAAAAAAATAGTAATGGGATGTTGTACTCTACTCTAGATGGCTTTGTTGGTCAATCATGAATGCTAAAGAACTGTATGTTGATTTCTAACAGAGTAACAGCAGAGGTGAAGCACAACCAAACAGGAAACGTTGTGTGTAAGGCCCAGGGGGAGTGGAACGGGATGCTGGAGTTCACCTACAGCAACGGGGAGAACAAGGTGATCGATACCTCCAAGCAACAGATCATCAAGAAGAAGATCCAGCCTCTAGAGAAGCAGGGCCAGTATGAGTCACGGTGCGTCTGCTCACTTCAATTAAGCATTTAGGGCTTCACTTCGACTGACACTTCAGCTCCTTTTTGTCATTTACACTTAATGTCACATTTCTACTGCTTTCAGTGCCCCCACTTTATTTCCTTTAAAGGGACTCAATGTAAGAATCAGAAGTTGCCTGTTAACAGTGACACCTGTGGCCGTTATTTCAATGACAGTCATCCTGTTGCTCACGCTTGTGCTCGCACTACGTAGACGCAAACAAGCAGCGATGGTACGTGTCCACAGGCTCCATCCTTTCCACGCTTCCCATTCATTGTCTATGTAAGCAGCTGTGCAATGCATTCTGGTAGCGTGGCGCTACGATTCGAGACATGGACCGTCACGTCGCCCGCTCCTCATTTGCATAAAGTTGAGGTCTAGGCTACTTTATGCAAATCACAGGCCTCCGGCGCGACTCGCTGCCTCTGGAAACTCCCCAGAAACTTTAAAATTTAACGTTGTCGATCTAAAATAAAGACAGATTCATCAACTGCATGGATTATTTATCACATAAATTGTTTTCGGAAACACATTTCGCTGAACCATTTTCATAATATAAGAGAAGAAAGTTTCCAAACAAGCCGCCATGTTGGTTTCGGTTTGAAAGCTGGGAGCAGCAGCCCACGGGGGAAAGCATCGAGACACTCTAGTTTTGGTCTCCCAGGTCGGAGTCGATAACGTTACTTGCTTCATTCATTCTCTGCTCAGGTAGACATTACTCCTCAATAGAGTGCTCCAGGTGTGACATATTTTTGTAGGCCAACCAGGAAGTTAACATCGCACGGTGTTAGAAAGTGTTTCATGTCTGCCATCATCCTGATGAGCTCAGAGAGGAGCTCGAGGCTCACCTGTGCTGTTTAGAGACAACTAGACACAGGTGAACCCAATCTGCAATCAGTGCTGCTATAACTAGGAGGGGGAGGAAGCACATTTCTCTGTTTGTCCTGCTACCAGCCAGCCCTGTTACCCTGTCTTCATCCAGTGCGTCTAAAATACACCATTTGATGATTTTAAAAGGGAAGTTCATCTAAAATAAAGTCCTTTTTTTGGTGGAATTTCCTGGCTCGCTGGCTGAATAATAATGTGTGTCTGATATTGTGGTAATGGCACCTCTGCCATTACCACGCCCCAACTTCCAGATAGCAAATTGAGTTGTAGTTCTATTTGCATCAGTGGCTTGTTTACGAAAGGCAAAATAAGTCAACGTTGACTTGGTTTCACACAGGAAACAAACAGCGGTCTCCGGGGGTGAAAGCCCTGTGTTTGTTTGACCCATCCACCCACCCTGACCTCCTCCCTACACGGACATCCTTGCTCTTATGTCAGTTGCTCTGATCGTCTGACAATGACCTGTGAACCAATGAATTTCTGTGCGTTGGATAAAAACTACAGTTTGTTATTACATGGCAGTGTTGAATACTCGATTCTGATTGGTCAATCATGGCGTTCTGCGGTCTGTAATTTCTCTATAACAGACTGTTGCTATGTATAACAGACCATTGCTATGGCCGCCTTTCAGATGTCGGACTGTGGCGGACCGTTTTTATGTCAAAATATTGATTTCTTCAGTAAGTAGCCATGTAATAAGCGGGTATAATGTACAGCTAGCGGATCATTGTTGGGAAAGAATCCCCTTCAGAGCGATGAGAGACCCCTCTGCAGCATCGCCCTGTCGGGGATTCTTTCACAACAATGATTGGCTCGCTGTATATTATCCCTTACATGTGAGATATACTGTCCAGTTGCAATCAAGATAATGGTGGTTGCAATGTTGCTGTTCCAAAAACATCTTGAGCACATGTGATATGGGAAGTGTGTGAAACTGTTGCACATATCTTTGAATGATGGTGATTGTGCAGTGAGCTATATTTGTTTGTTTCCTACGCATGATAATGACGATCATTCTTGTTCTGTGTTTCCTGTGTCCAGGCGTCTTTGGCAGCACGTAACAGCGTCGCTGAAGGCAGGAAACATGGACGCAGCCACAGAACACAAACACTTCCTGGAAGAGAGGCAGCGCCGCGAGGGCAAACAGAGAGCTGCAACCAAAACCCCCTGGAAACCCAAATATTTTGTTAAAGAGGTGAGGAGGAGCACTGACACACCAGTGGCATCCACTGTCTTAGTGTCACTGGGAGTGACCAGTAACAGGTTCTATGTCATCACAAGTTGGCAGATTTATGTCATATTTTGCCTTTTTAGGAGCTCTGCCGACTCAGTGTTGAGTACAGCAAGTGTTTTTTAAAGTACCGAGGCTCTTCTCTTGCATTCTGCCCCCGGTGGTCTCTGCCTCATCTGAATTGGATCCAGGGCGTTTGGTGGAGGGATGGCAAGGATACAGATCCTGGCACCATTCTGGGACTGGACCTCACATCAAGGGGCCTTCTTTGTGGTTGTAACAGGTTACTCCACGGGCCTCTCTCCTCGGACTTTTACCATTTGGCGTTGCCATGCCAGTGAAGATAACAGTACTGTTAACCTTTAGTTCCAAATACTGTAAATACTTCAAAACCCAACCGGTCGAGGCAGATGGCCGCCCACCCAGAGCCGGGTTCTGCCCCAGGGTTTCTACCCTCTAAAGGGGAGTTTTTCCTTTCCGTTGTCGCATAACAATGCAATGCTCATGGAGGATCTCTTGTTGGGTCTCTAAATTATAGAGTACGGTCTAGACCTGCTCTATATGAAAAGTGTCTCGAGATAACTTCTGTTATGATTTGACGCTATACAAATATAAATTGAATTGAATTGAACCCCACCGCAAAGGCTCGGTCACCTCTACTTTTGAGTCTAGTTCTGGGGATATCCAGGAGCATCAGATTGGTCGACCTCAGTGCTCTAACTGGAGTGTGAAGGTGCAAGAGTTCTTATAGATAAGGTGGTGCCAGCCCATTTAAAACCTTAAAAACAAGCAATACAATCTCAAAATCAATCCGGAAACGGACAGGAAGCCATCGGAGGGAGGCCGGTACTGGTGAAATGTGATCACGTTTTCTTTTTTTTGCAGGGTGAAGGCTGGGTGTACCACAACCCTCTGTGGAAAGCTCACTGACCAGGAGCCTTGGAAGCAGCTGTCCAATCCCAGACAACAAGTGGGGCGATCGAGGCCGAGGGCTGGCCGACAGAGATGTGAGGAGAGAGACAGACAGACGGAGAGAGAGACAGAACAAGTGGTACCAAAGACAAGCAGAGGAAAATGGACAAAGTTCCAGTCCTGTCCAATCAGAAACATGTTGGTTCAGCAGTGAGGTGAGACTGATCTTACACGGGTAACAGCCACTTTTGAGATTACAGTATTCAGACAGAGTGGGGGACGTTTTTTCTGTCAGCTGATCCCAACAAACCCCTGTAAACAGCTACTGCCCCTCTCACTGTTTAGTTGTTTGCACAATGTACTAAACAACCGTGTTGGTCACAACAGATTTGCACAATTCACTGTACAATATAGTGTAAACTGCATATGTGTGAGCAATGAGTGTGTGTGTGTGTGTGTGTTTGTAAGAATGGATGGATAGACTATTTAGCCACTTTGAAAAACAACCCTGTTTCACAGAGTCCAGACAGCAGCAGGGTCGAATGTAGTCCGACTAATTTCATTAGAAGTTGAAGCTGCAGCGCACTGATCTTCTCTGTAAAGGAACTTAATATGACAGAGAACTTTTTTAGGGGAGAAATTGGTGTTTTATCTGAAGTCATAATCATTAGGGGAAGGCTCCATCCTCAAACTATTGTACATACATCACTTTCACTTTCATAATAAACCCTCCAATCAGCCGTTATGTCACTACAGTGGCTGGGAAAGAAGTGCCCCATCCCACTGGGACATTTACAATGCTGCAGTTTGAGCCTTAACTTAGCTTTAATGGGTCAGTTCGCGCATATAACTGTACAAAAAATACATGCTCTCACTTCCCTCTAGTGGTATCTTTCCATGCAGGTTTTATTTGTCCCGGTTTTCCAATATCTGCCTTCGAAATTGAATTCATTTTGTGCTGCTTACAGCACAGAAAACTGACATTTTACATGACACTCCCATTTATTTTATTTATTTATTTATTGGATTTGGGAGAGCTGACTCAACCATGTTAAAATCAAGATATAAAACAAGCTAGTTCATGTACTGAGCCTTGCAGTTTTACTGCTAAATTAAATGATTAATAATAATAATAATATATTAAACTTATATAGCGCTTGTTAAGGATCTCAAAGACGCTTAATTTAGAGTAGTCTTACAAAGTTAGCTTTGCTGCATTAGCTGTAACTGTAGCTGCAAGCTTTTAACTAGCCTGTTGACTTTGAATTCTGAGTCCACAGATGATCGATTAAAGGAATTGATGTTTAAAATGTATATTTTGTCCGGAGGTTCCATCTTTACTTTTCAAATATGAACGGTTTGTTAAAGTTACTAGAAAGGAACTTTTAACTGGTTATGAAACAGTCTCAGTGTAATACTGCAGCCTCTATATGACCTAAATAAGGAAACAAGACCATCAGCGAGAAGATTGGCTATTTCTTTATAGTTATTCTTAATGGCTGTCATCAAGTCTGAATCCCCCGCGACATCAGACGAAACGGCACTGACCAGGCCCAGGCCGTATTGCTGGGCCCGCTGGAGATGAAGGGAGGCACGGGAGAACCAGAACCAGGACTGAGCGGGGCAGACTGCCAGACCCTGCTGCAGTAAAATGAAAGGTTTTCTAAAGGGAGTCTGGCAGCTGCGGCTCTTTACGCCACGAAGCGGTGGTGACCATGGAAACACTACCGCTTTTGTCCACAGGGGCTGCCAAAATCCACACAAAATGAAAGTTCCTCGTAGTATCTTTAACTTGAGTTGGCCTCCTACAATTCTCTAGCTCCTCCTTTTAAATGAGCTGCTCTACCTCAAACCAAAACTCCATCACCTCAAAGATTAGGACTCCAAAAGTATGTGCTGTCTTTAACCTCCAACTGCATCTGACCAAATAGGGCACAAGTAGGCTGATGGTTGATATGTATGTGAATGTCTGCCATTTGTAACTGATAAGCACCATTGTGCACTTTGTAGATACGTTTGTAGTGAGGATCAGGATCACAGCACCAGTGTGGTGTGAAATAGTCCACTGGATTACATTAGTACCAGACCTAAATGGATCATTGGTGTACTTTAAAGTCTGGATCTAAGTACTGTATGTGAAGTAGTTGACTTAATTCTGGTAACGAATAGTCCTGAAGTATAATAATCAGTAGTATTTTGATCTTCTTTTTCTCTATTCTCAATCTGTGGTAGAAACAGTCTTATTACTGAGGTGAGTTGGAAAAATCAAGATCACACTGGAGCCAGACTTATCTGTCCGAACATCATTTGTTTTAGTTCATATTCATTGGGAATGTCTCTAGTGGGAAGTACTGCTGTGTCATCACGAAGCTTTGACCAGACAAATAATAACAAACCTATGCAACACTTGACTGTAGACCGTCGTCTCAGGGGAGGGGGGGGGGCTGAACAAGCTTTGTTTAAAATAAAGAAGTCTTATCAAATCTCTTGTCTCCTGGATTGTTGGGTGCTTCTTCATTGTCTTGTCTTATCCCTTACCAAAAAGAAGTTTATTCAAGTGTGCTATTATTATACTTCTTTTAAACTTAAAATAAGAGAGTATACTCTCAGTTTAGTTTTTACGTACTTATCAGAGATATACTGAACAAAAGTATACTTAAGTATACTTGGCCCATGCTGAGAAGTATGCAGAAAAGTCTAAGTATACTTGGTTTATACTGAGAAGTATACAGAAAAGTCTAAGTATACTTGGTTTATACTGAGAAGTATACAGAAAAGTCTAAGTATACTTGGCTTATACTGACAAGTATACAGAAAAGTAATTTGGCATATGGTCAAGACAGGGGGCAGACAGTTTAACATAGAGGTGAAAGGATCCTTCACATAAAGTAAGTTAACTAATACAACAATGTTAACAAACTTCATTACAAATAATTGTCCTGCATTCAAAAATGTACTGAAGAAACATTACATAAGTATTAGCAGAAAAATGTACTTATGAATGAATTATATTATCGTATTATTATTATTATTATTATTGATACATGGAAACCAAGCTGCCTGAGGTGTAACTACTGTAATGTTAACTACTTTATACAGTACATGGTTCAGTAGTTTAATCTATGACAATGCATAATATTGTGTAAATTGATTTTATGTTTTGTATCTCAACTCTGAAGCTCCAAAGTAACTCATAAAGCTATCATAAAGGTAATGGAGGAATATAGTGGAGTAAGCTGAACACCTGTGTTCACCATGTTTGCACTGTGCACAACATCCCTGGGAGCAGAGACAGGGACATGATGCAGAATATTTGCCTTTTTGTGAAAACTGCGTTAGTATGTGTATGCTGCCATCTGGTGAGTAAAAGGAAACAGCACTATTGGCAAGTAGAAGCAAAGTGAGAATCTGAGACAAAACAGCCCCAACTTTGGACAATGTGTAAAACAAAACCACTTGTGTAGACACTGAAAGGGTTCAAAAGGCAAACATTATTCATTTTTATTATTTATTATTTTTATTATTTTATTGTTGTTTTTATTATTATTATTTATATAATGTGTTTATTATATATTATTATATATTATATTTATTATAATGTATTATTTCATTATTCTTTTTTCTTTTCAAAATAAATTTCTGTCCTCGCAGAAAACTAGCATGGCACTCGGAGAGCACAGACCTCCGCCAAGCTGCCCGAGTACGATTGCCCCCCGTCCCCCCCCCCCTCTCCGTTCAGCTTGCGTCATCATCCACGTGTATTTTTGTTTATGTTGAGATCAGCTGTACGCAGCGGCGCATCATAAAACACTTCACCACAATTCAAACTGGACAGAAACAAAGTAAAACTCACCTAAACCGTCGTCGTTACTCTTTCCAACAATCACCTAGTGTGCTTTGGTCGAACTCGACTGTAATTTCACAAAGTTTAATGTGAAAAAATGCTGAATTTACAGTTGTCCCCCTCCCTCCACCCCTGCTCTCTCTCTGTCCCTCTCTCTGCAGGCAGAAGGAAAGAGGCAGGGTGATGCGTCATGAACGCGTCATCAGTTACACTGTGCATGTCCTAAAGCCTGTGGTGTTAATGCACAGGCTGAACGGAGTTATTAAAAAAAATTCCCGACGCCGGATCATGATACGGATCACCACCAAAATCTAATGGATTGTTCATTGTGCCACACCACACCCCTCCAAAATATTTCATTCAAATCCATCACAGACTTTTAGAGTAATCCTTCAAACGGACAAACAACAAACCAACAAACCAACAAACCAACGCCGCTGAAAACATAACCTCCCTCCTAGGCCTTCAGCCTTGGCGGAGGTAACAATTTAGTTAGGTTTGGCAAAGATTGTGGTTTGGGTTATATCCAATCAATGCCTAACCTTAACCATTCAAGGTCAATGCCTAACCTTAACTATTCAAGGTCAATGACGAACCTTATCAAAAAAATGACTTGCTCCCGCACACACTTTTCTCTGCTTTATTAGTCAACATTTCGGTCGGACCTTCATCAGGACATTATCGGGTCATTTTTTTTTTTAAAAGTACATATTGGAGGGGATCTACTCCCAGCACCACAAACGATTTTGAGAATGTGCATGTTTTCCTCTCCTTGAATGCCTAACCTTAACCATCTTGCGAAAATTTCCCAACTCGACGGTTACCTTCTAAACACAACCTATAATTATGGCAATGAAATGAGGACATTGTCCTGTTTGCAAGTTAATGCTGAGATTTCCTGCCCTACTGAGATGCTCTTCCTATTACTCTCATGTTAGTTACTTGTCATGTTATTCTCATTGTTATCACCAAGATATTAACCAGGTTATTACCTCTGTAATTACCATGGTATAGCCCCAATGGTACCCTGTTGTTCCAAAGATATTATCACTTTATTATCTTGTTTTTACCTTGCTCTGGTATAAAGTTCTACCTGATATATATATTTTTTAGACAGCTATAAATTAATAGAAAACCCTCTTCATTTTTACGAGTTGCCTATTTGGTATTTCTATCTTGGCAATGATAGGAAAAGTATGATTTCATGTCCCATGTTTATGTGGTATTTTGTACTTCTTGTGGGGACTTACCTTCCTTTTGGGACAAAATGCAAGTCCCCATAATGTAAATCATTACATTTTAGGGTGAAGACTTAAGGTTAGGGTAGAGGTTAGGATTTAGCAAGTAGCAGTTGTGGTTGGGGTAAGTCCAGGATATGAGTGTAATTCAACGAGATGTCCTCTAAAGTGATGGAAACATGACTGTGTGTGCGTCTCTACAGTATGTGTATGGCTTAGAGCTGTTGGCTCAACACATGAGGCAAACCATGTATTGTGAGTGTGAATAGGGCTCAGTGGCAGTGCGGGGGATTAGTATGAGAATAGCGTGTGAGTGCTGGAAGGCCAGGACTTCATTTCTGTCACTGCAACTCATGCTCTCTCACCTCAGCCCTCTGCTCCTCCAAACACTCAGCTGTGGCTCGGCTCCACTCTCAACCTCGGTCACTGTCGCCTTTCTCCGACCGCTCATAATCTTCCTCACCTCGAGCCTCGTCTTCCCCCTGGCAGAACCTGGCAACAACATGGAGAAAAACCACACCTTCCTGTACTTTGCATACGGCAGCAACCTGCTGAAGGAGCGGCTCCAGCTCAAGAATCCCTCAGCGACAGTGCACTGTGTGGCCAGGCTCAAGGTACAGTCTGATATAAGGAGCATCAATATTCAATCTCATATGAGCTGTACACACTTACAACCATTTCTCTTTTTCAGGACTATAGATTGGTGTTTGGGAACCATAAAGGCCTTGCCAGTGACCGGTGGCATGGAGGCGTGGCCACCATAGAGGACACCCCAGGGGACGAGGTGTGGGGTGTGGTATGGAGGATGAGCATGTCTGATCTGGAGTCTCTAGACAGGTAACGTTTTCATTTAGCAATTCCTTTAACCTCTTTAGGTCTAGGGGTGCTGGAAGGCGTGGTTCGCCTAGACATAGATATAAAATAAATCAAGAATAGCTCCACAACTACCAGGTCTATATGCATGATCTTGGTCTCTATGGATAGGTAAGACCTCAGAGAATTCATCCCCAGTGTCAGTTACATTGTGACTGTTACTATGCCTGAGTAAACTGTGATGAACCAAAGGAAAAATGTACATTTTTATCCTCACCTAAAATGTTTTCTAGATTAAACAGTGGATAACACCATTATAGCAATGATGCCATGCACAGAGATGCCACTGAATTCATTCAGAGACTCCTTGACTACAACTGTGCCAAAGCAGATATAAATAACACCAAGCACATAGATTCTACAAAGGTTTTAGTAAGGATAGGACCAGGCGGACTCTCCATTTGGCCACTTGGATACCCAAAGTGTGCCAAATGGGTTTTCTACCTCTTGAAAGGGAATCTGGCTATAAAATACTACTGATATCCACTACAGGAGGCTATGTGCACACAATGGAGCCTTTGGTCATGACATTTACCCTGTGCATCATCACATTCTAACATTGTGCACAGTATACAATCAATAAAAAACAACTAAATTGTATAATTTTGACTCAAAATGGAGTAGTTTTATTACAATAATGAAATATGATCAAATAAAAACTTAGATAATAACAAATAATATCAATAACAATGTAAATAAGATAACAAAAAAAGAAGCCAAAGTCAAGTATGTACATTCAATATTCAATATTATAAAGTAAAAATACAATTTCTCGTGCGTTCATTTTGTAACTTGTCGTTGCTAAACAATTTCTTTGCCAAACAATTTTTTTTATATTTTCCTGTGAAACTGACATCTACCATATGTGTGTTTTTTATGTGCACACAGTCAAGAGAATGTGACGTTAGGTGCGTACAGTCCTGTGGATCTATCAGTGAAGACAAAATACCAGGAGCTTGACTGTCGTACCTACATAATGAACAGCTGTGTGTACGCCCCGCCATCGCCACAGTACCTGCAGGTAAGACTGCTTTCACTGCATCCATGCTTGTGGGCTCAGAGCACTTACATGTAATGCTGGAGGAGTGATTCTTTCCTGGCAGTTGTGAATGCCAAATAAATTCTTCAACCGTGAGAAGATCATCATTCCAATCACTTTACAGGATAAGGCTGATGTTATTCTACATTTTTAACATCATCAACAATTCTCATAAAAACCCAAACCGGCTATGTGTTAGTCCGTCTACTTTCTTACTTCCCTACCCTGTCAGTGGCACTCGTCCCCTAGGTCCATTGGTTCCTACTGAGGATGTAAATCTCTAAAGATGGCTCACAAATATATAGTTTTATATTTTTAAAAGGCTCAGTCATTTCCTTAAACACCTGCTCACTGTAGTTGTTAACATTATTGAAATAGGAGGAAATAGTGCATTTGTTGGGAACTGTTTTCAGTGGTGGAAGAAGAGAACAGATCCTTTACTTAAGTAAAAGTACCAATGTAAGTGCAGCACTATAAAAATGATGTCTGTCAATCGATTAAAATACTTAATTGCGTTTAATCACAAATTAATTACACATTTTCAAAATGTAACTTAAAGGGAGATTTGTCAAGTATTTAATACTCTTATCAACATGGGAGTGGGCAAATATGCTGCTTTATGCAAATGTATGTATATATTTATTAATGGAAATCAATTAACAACACAAAACAATGACAAATATTGTCCAGAAACCCTCACAGGTACTGCATTTAGTATAAGAAATATGCTCAAATCATAACATGGCAAACTGCAGCCCAACAGGCAACAACAGCTGTCAGTGTGTCAGTGTGCTGACTTAAATATGACTTACCCCAAACTGCATGTGATTATCATAAAGTGGGCATGTCTGTAAAGGAGAGACTCGTGGGTACCCATAGAACCCATTTTCATTCACATATCTTGAGGTCAGAGGTCAAGGGTTTTCCTCGCCAAAATGTAGCGTAAGTTTGGAGCGTTATTTAACCTCCTTCGTGATAAGCTAGTATGACATGGTTGGTACCAATGGATTCATTAGGTTTTTTCTAGTTTAATATGATGCCAGTATCTTCACTGTAGTTTTAACTCTGAGCTCATTGCAACCTCTGAAATATAAGAAATGAATGCCGTTAAAACAAATTTGCATTAACAAGTTATTATCCTGTAAAATAAATAATAAAATAAATTAAAATAAGTGCAAAAATAAATAAGTAAATAAATAATAAATGCAAAATACATGAATTGATAAAAAAAATAAATGCAATAATAAATATAAAAAATTAAAAAATGTATGTAAATAAGTACATCAATAAATAAAAGGGGAAAATAAACTCAAGAGGATATAAATAAGGGAGTTAATACTAAGAAACATAAATAAAAAAGCTAATTAAAACAGAAATATCAATTTATGTCACATTTTATCAATTAATTCATGGCTACGTTTATTTTTAATATTATTTTTGCTACTTTCAATGACATTTATTTATTTATTTATCGAGTAATTCATTTATTAACTAAGTAGGCCTACAGTTCATGAGTAAATCTACTTTTCTCAAGATTTATTTTCTGCAGCAGATTAATCCCCATTTGGTGCTCTAGTGAGTATTTAGGGCAGCAGGACGGTGTACGTGGGACTGAGTCAAAACAAACTACAGTGTGTGTGTTCATTCAGTGCAACAGTGAGGCTCATTGATGTTGTTTTTAACAACAATGGAGGGGTGGTCATTTCTTCACAGCCGTTGGATAAAAGCCAGATTTTAGAAAAGCGTCTGTCCTGCAGCGGTTTGACTTTTGAAAACAAGAGCCAGTGAAAATGTGGGACATCGTCTCAATATGTGGGACGTGGGACAAGGGATAAAAATGCTTTGCAGTCCCTCTTAAAGTGGGACACCTGGTCACCCTACGCCCACCACTTAGTAACCATTTAAAATGTAAAGTTTCAGTGGACGTTAAGTATAGGATAATGTTGTGATTGCGACAAAACTGTGATACAGACATTCAAATTTCACGGATGACACAGTAAAATATCTATTTTTTTTAATGCTGTTGTTTTGAATTAGGAAGAGAAAGGAATATGATCATGAATCAGGTCTCTACCCATTTCTCTCTGTGAAGCATCTGGAATAGGGATCAGTCTGCTCACACCCCCCGTCACCTGACCGTGTGATCAACAGGTCCAAACAGTCGGGACACGCCCCCCTCCGCCACGCTACCATCTACAGATCTGACGGCTCGTGAGCTCCAGTACCAGACTGTTCTTTTGCACATGTTAGAGCGTCCAAACATGGCTGAGAGAAAGGCAGCACACACAGAGAGAGAGAGAGGGACAGCGTGGCTTTGTGGTCACAGCTTTGTCTTCTATAGTGCAAGAGTCAACTATACTGTACTCTGTTATGCTGGGCCTTGTCGCTGTGTGAGCTGCTACAGTAGGTGTTCTCACGGGTACTGACGTAGTGTCGCTCACATGGCTGTTACATGCAGAACAATACAGTGTCCAGTACAGTACAGAGGTGGAAAGACTACGTTTATCCTCTGCTCACTGTGTAATCCACTCCCCCAATTTGGTTGTATGGTCACCGTACAGTGTAAATCACCTAATGCAGGGGTCTGCAACCTGCGGCTCCGGAGCAACATGCCGCTCTTTAGCTCCTCTCCAGTGGCTCTCTGTGGATTTTTAAAAATGGAAATGAATAACTGTTTTTTTGTTTACATTTTCATTTTTATTTATCATTGTTGTAGGTGTAATGTACGAAGGTACGACGGAGTATCAGGGCCACATTAAGGAAAAAAATTAATCTGAGATTTCAAGAAAAAAGTCATAATATTTACGAGAATAAAGTCGTAATATTACGAAAATAAAGTCATAGGTTTACGAGAAAAAAGTCGGAATATTATGATAATAAAGTCAAAGGTTTACAAGAAAAAAGTTTAATATTATGAGAATAAAATCATAATATTATAAAGTAGTAATTTTACGTGTTATTTTCTTTTTTTTCATAAAGTTATGACTTTATTATAATATTACGACTTTTTTTCTCGTAAACCTATGACTTTATTTTCGTAATATTACAACTTTATTCTCATAATATTACGACTTTTTTTGTCGTAAAGTTATGACTTTATTCTCGTAATGTTTCGACTTTTTTCTCGTGAAGTTATGACTTTATTCTGAAAATCTCAGATTTTCCCTCAATGTGACCCTAATACTCTGTAGTACATTTGCACTTTGGCCCTCACTGCATTAGACTTATATACTATATACTTAGACTATAAGCTGTGTTACATTCATCACAATGCTCAAATGTTTTGCGGCTCCAGACAGATTTTTTTTTGCCTAAAATGGCTCTTTTGATAGTAAAGGTTGCTGACACCTGACCTGATGTATGTGAACATACGGGAATGTGACGTAGACACTCACAGCTGGTGTGTTTGACTAACTAGTTGTTGTATGATTCATTCATTCTGATGGCCTTTACTTTTTCAATAATATTTTGTTTTCCCAACTGTTTAACAAAATTGTGACTTTGTAATATCATCCAATATGTGACCATCTTATCCAACTCAACGCAGCCGACATGTTGGTTATGATAAAAATCTGTGACAGTCACTATATTCAGCTTCATCAACCACTGCAGGTGATCATGATGGGAGCGGAGCAGAACGGCTTGCCTCAGGACTACCAGGAGAAGCTGAGAGAAATCAAGACCAACATGTATGAGGGTCCTCTACCCATGATGGCTGACCTGGAGCGAGCCAGAAGGAGGGCCAAAGAGAGGGTCAACCACCGTTCTGATGCCTGATAATCCAGCAGAATCCAGGTCCACTTTTTACTACAGGAAAGTCCTCGTAACGCTGTATTCAACCTACTACTGTAGCTCAAGGGATGACACCCCAGGTGAATAGGGTAAAAAAGAAATAACTGTTTTTTTGTATAACAAGTCTTCTGAAATGTTACGTTTAATATGCAAATGAGGCTTCATCTAATGCTAACTTTTGGTCAATTTAAGAGAAATATACACATACATTTGACAAAAAAGAAGTTTATTCAAGGGTATTAGTATACTTCTTTTACACTTTTAAAATAAGAAAGTATGCATTCAGTTTACTTTTTATGTACTGTATATCAGAGATATACTTCACAAAATTATACTCAAGTATCCTTAGCTTATACTGACAAGTATACAGAAAAGTCCAAGTGTACTTGGGTTATACTGAAAAGTATACAGAAAAGTACATTTGGCTAAGTACTATTAGTTCACTTAAGAAAACTTACAAGTATACTTGAAGTAAAAAACTATTAAACTAGTAGTTTACTGAGAGTATACTTTAAAGTGTACTTTCATAAACTAAAAAGTGGGCTACAAGTATAACTAGTAAACTAACAGTATACCTATAAGTACACTTGTAGTATAGTTCATATCATAGTTGCAGTACAAAAAACAAATTGGATGAAAACTAGTTGTGTACTCAAAGTTTACTATTCTTACATTTAAAGAATACTTAAAAAGTATACTTTTATAAACTAAAAAGTGGGCCAATTTAGTCCCAAGAAGTATTGAAGTAGTACACTTAAAAGTATACTACTAGTATACTGATATTAGTATACTTAGTACATAAAGTATACTTGGGAAATATACTTGAACTTTACCTTATTTAATTAAAGGGACTGCTTGTAACTTCTTACACGTATAAATCAATCCGGGTCGGTGTCCCATGCGCGCTCGCGTGTGGCTACGCTGTTCAGATAAGACTCCAACACAAACTACACGGAAGCACCAAAACCACAAAGTTGTATCTAGTGAAGCCTGTCTTGCAAAACAGTGTTGGCCGCGCTCGGAAGACGCGGGGGAGACCGTATGTCCATAAGACCGTAGCTTTGGTCTCCAGGCACGGAGTCTCTGCTCCTCTGCCTGCCTGCCTTCACTCACAGCTCGCTCCACTCTCACGTGCATGCACGCACACTACACACTGCAGAAGAGTTAGTCACTCTGAGAATATCTAGTGAATGTACAGTGGACATTTGTGCAGAAATAAATGTTGCAGCTCCTCCAGACCAACAGAGGTTTCCCGTGTCTTGTGAAGTGACGGGGCTCCGCAGCGAGAAACGTTATCGTCTCTGACCGGGTGCCGGTGTCTCCCCTGTTCCCTCTGACCGCGGTCAGGAGGCTGAAGCAGGAAAAGCCAACACTAGGATCAGCATTGATTCATGGAGAGACCTTCGTCTGGTCAGCTAACATTACTGCCAAGCAGGTGAAATATAGAGTGATATTGTGGTTTTAGCTGACGTGTGTCGCCTCACTGTTTCGCTCACATTCAGGTAGCGCGTGCACACAGGCGAGCGCAAGCAACAAGACACTGACTTTCGTTGACTTAACGGCCACAGGTGTCGCTGTCAATTTCTGATTCTTACAAACAGTCCCTTTAATAAACTAAACTTGAAGTATACTACTTTAGCAAACAGGATGAGAAAAATAATGTGTGTGATACTTAAGTATCCTTAGCTTATACTGACAAGTATACAGAAAGTATATAGAAAAGTCTAAGTGTACTTGGCAAGTATACAGAAAAAGTGGGCTAAATAATGTTTATAATAAAGTAATTTTCGATACATTAGAGGTAAATATTGGGGTAATTTGGCAGTAATTCCAAAGAAATTTCAAATAGGTTAATTGCTAATTATCTCCTAATTACCATGAAATTTGCGGACCTGTAAAATAAAGTGTTACCATCTGAAAGAAGACATGTTATGGAGTCAAAAATAGCTCAAAATCTCAATATTGACCAGTGCATGAAAAACAATGGTTTTGTCTGAGGTGTCTCACCTTAATAAGGTCACCTTAACTAGCGGCTTAATGGCTAACTTGGCTAACCTTAATTCCAGCAGCCTGGTCTATGAGTCTGAGTGACCACTGTCAGTTGCCTGTAAAGATGAAAATAATAGTCACATTTTGACAGTAGAGTGGTGTGAGATCCACCAGAAATGTTGCATGAATACATATCATAAGGAACAATACTACAGGTTATTTTCTATTTGGCTTCACCAACGTGCCTTAATGTTTTTATGGTTGAAATATACCTTATTTCAATGCTTATTTCTTGCTCGTAACACCACTTTGTGTCATAAGATATTCCTTAAACAGCCATATACCAGTGTTTTTGTACCATGGTACTGCACTTACAGTATACTTACAGAATGATTTGTCACTTCTGCTCCGCAGTACCAATCTACAATAACATTAAATAATAGCAGGCACACAAGGTTATTACCTAAATATTAAGGATTATTTTCATTCCTTAAAAAAAAAATACATTCATAATCAGTGGCTATAATTTGTCATGAAGGAAACATGCAAGACACAAATGTGTTCCTTTAAAGCTCTATGAAATGTAATATTTGTGATGCTAATTGTCATTTCCCACAAAGACAACTGTAACATTATTATTGAAATACATTAAAGTGGTTTATGTCAACACAGACACAACTTCTACTTTGTCATTTCACTGAACTAAACAAAATGATAGAAAAGGACTGGAATGAATACACTATCAGTAGTAAGTAGCTTGTCACAAACTACTCTTTGACATTTCTCACTTGAAATGCTTGGCTATGTTACCTGCAAACGTCCTTTCTGACCTTTGACCTTTTCAATAACATTGTTTTTTTGTCTCTGTCTCTCAACAAGCCACCTGTAACTGTTGGTTTAACATTTGATGCAACCGAGCATAACATAGTGTATTAAGGGTGAGAGGTGTAACGTGTGTTAAGACAGATTTAGTTTATTTTTACTTTATTCAATCATTCATTCATCATCTCCTCACCGTATCCCGGTGAAACTATACTGGGATGTCACCACACTCCTTTTCAGTCGATCACCTCTAGAGTGCATGCAAACGAACAAGACGAGGTAGAAACGCAGTATATGGCTGGACTGTGGATAGTCAGTGGTAGTTTCTATGATGTGAATTCCTGGATATTGTTTGATGTGTACTGAAGTAACATATCATATGTACGGAACAGTATTAGGGCCAGGCATGAGGGGAAACAAATGAGGTTGTTTTTTGCATTTTGAGAATAAAGTCGAAATTTCAGTAAATGTGCTAGTCGTTCGATGTTTGTTCTTGACATTTCGTCTTGACTCTTGAATGGTATTTCAACTTCCTTCTTAACATTTTTACTTTATTCTCAAAATGCAAAATAAAAAATTGCATTTCAATGTGTTGTTCTTGCAATGGATTGCTTATTTGAAAACTAAATAACCAAATAGCTGATTACTTGAATTGCAAACTAACGTGTAACGTTACTCATTACAACAGAAAAGTGATCTGAGTTTCTTTGTAACGTGTTACCTTAAACACTGCTTGCTACGAACACACTAACGTTGCGCACTATACTTGCCAACCCTCATGATTTTCCCAGTTTCCTCCCAGGGTCACAATTCAAATTTCACACCTTTTTTTTTCCTTTTTCGTTATCACAACCTGTTTCACATCACAGCAAAGCCGTCATGGCGTGGCGCAAGCAATTGAAAATAACGGGATTCGGAGCGCAGTGGTGGCGTTGACGTGTTGTGTCTGAAAGGACCTTCAGTGAGTGAGAGACGGAGAGAACTGAGAGAAAGAAATACTCAAGCAGGAGCAACAAATGAATGAATGAAAACTGATGATTACTTTATACCAGAATCATTCAAGTTCGCGCCAGAGGAGCAAATTATTCAGTTTCCTTTCCTGAGAATTAAAAGTCAGCGATCTTCCGCATCTGTGTGTGTGTGATGTGGGCGTGGTGTCCCTCTAACTCTCCCGGCTCCCTGATTGACGTTCAGCCAACACACCTGCTCCAAGTGGCACACCTGCAATCCATCTACTTATCTACTCTGCAGTATATCAACCCCGGTTCTTCATCCACTCATCACCAGGTTGTTGTTTCAGCCCAAAGTGGTAGATCACGTCTCAGGTTATCTCTTGTGTGTTTGTTCTGGCTCGTCTCCAACCCTGTCTCTCTCTCACTGCCTGCTGCTCTGCCACGCTTCACCGGCCACTAGCTCCCTCGCTAAAATTTAGCCCAACTTTGGAGCGTTATTTAACCTCCTTCCCGACATGGTAGCATGCCGCAGGTCTCAGGGGGTTAACTAGAAAAGTGAGGATGTTCCACATTATTTTGGTGTTTGGCCGGCCCCAGCTGTCCCTCTCTTCGGGGTTGAGTGTCCGAAAGGCCACGATACTGCAGAGAAGCTGCTCTGGTTTATGGAAACAGGACACAGTATTGGCCTCCTTGAGAGTGTAAAATTCCATCTCTGTTGACAAAACATGTCGCCCCTCAGCCCCCTCCTCGGCCAGCCAGGCTGCTCCACAGCATCCCTCTCCACAAACGCTCCCTCCACTTCACACAATTTGTTTTCCAGGCCCTTTTAACCACCCAAGCAGAGCTGTGACGAAATCCCAAATAAACATAGCATGTGAGACAGAGGGACGTATCTAGGACACAACGTTGTCCTGTCTGTGGGGAACCAGGCTGTGCAGCTGCAGCTCCAGTTCATAGCATCACACATGGCCTCCAGCGGTGCAGAGCAGAAGGCTAAACACTGGACACTCCCATCAGGTTCCTGTCACACAGACCAGTGTTGTCTAATGAAGGTTACAAGTGCCCTATTCGCCATTTGATTCCATTATTTCAAAAGCAGCCATGAGAGCCAGCCAAACTTTAACTTCACATTCATTTGGTACATAATGGCTATCCCATGTATACTGTAACAGTGACCAGTTACAATGATTCAAATAAAATCAAGCTAACTTAGTTAGCCAGTAAGACAAAAGTGGGGTCCAGCCCATAGACTTTATATAAGAAGTGGACGCAGTCACCATGACGTCACCCATTGGTTTGCGGACCGCCATTTTGAAGCCTCGAGTTCAGCATTTTGGCTGTCGACATCTTGCTTTTAGCAACCAGAAGTGACACGAGAGGGTGGAGCTAAGTACAACTGAACGCTGAATGAGACATAGGCAACCAAAAGGATTAAAATTAACTTTGATGAACTGAAAACACACTGTGAAAGGGTTAAAGGTGTAAGACGAAAACACGGACGACTCCCAGACCGGACAACGCCGTGGTAGCGACCTGTCAATCACAAGGTAGCCACGCCCTAAAGCGTCCCCTGCTTTATGGTCTATTTGACTCTAAATGGGACCATAATTTACTAAATGAACATCATGCTGTATTGAAGAAGACTTGAAACTAGCGATTGAGACCATAAACTCATGTTTACAATGTTTACTGAGGTAGGCAGTGGTAGCCTGAAAGTTAATTAACATCCTTCGCAACAAGCTAGTATGACATGGTTGGACTGATAGATTCCTTAGGTTTTCTAGTTTATGATGCCACTCTAGCTTTAAAACTGAGCCCGCTACAACCTCCGAAAGATAGATTGCGTTTTAGAAATTAGTGGCGTTAAAATGATGAGTTTTGGGGGTTTTTTGTTTCAATTTACAATGTTAACTACGTGTTTAAAACTGCAACCGTAATCCATTAGAAAATATGTTTTCATCAAAACACAACTGAGAATACAGTTTAGTTGTATGGGAACGGGACAGGGTTGTCCTGTTAAATCTCTGCTTAAGAATCGGAGCACCTCCTACATCCAGTAATAATTTGACAGTGTTTTTTCCAGCTGGAGTCAAACTTTCATTCTGCATGAAGAGTCTGTCAAGAGAGATTTCTGTAACCCGGACTAATTGAATTCTTTTAGAGCTTGCTCCTATTGTGCTTATTCGATGGAGGAGAGTCGGTGCTACGGTGCAGCCTTTAACCTCTTGAACCCTGATTTCCCTCTCACGTTTAAAGCCGTGCTAAAGTAGGAACAGTGTTTTCCACACTGTATAGCAGTAACAAAATATGAACCATTTAAATAGAAGGAAGTATAAAAATAGGAGCAGTATATACAGTATTGACAATAAAGAGACTATTAACAAAATTGCACAAGTGGAAAATTTGTTCATGAAACAGGAAACAGGTATTCTATCGTACAGCCCACAGTCCTAGATGCTTGAGCCCCCCCACAGGCACTGACAAACATGTGGGGTGGACTCAACAACAGTTAAGTGGGACACAGCAAGAAACCACACGTGGGCCATTACACAACCAGCTGCATCACCGTATGAGAGTCATGGTGACCTGCATGGAAGTGAATCACAGACTTCTTTGGGGCAGTTTCTTTAGTGGAGTTTAAAGTGTGCTGCATAGCTTAATCTCAAAGACATAAAGCTATGCAGTTGCTGTGTGAGTGTATGAACACAATGATTAGTGGTGGAATTGGCTGCGATACACCAGCTAAACTCTTCCCTATGGCACCAAATTGGACTTGATGTTTGTAAGTAGGATACTGGGCCGGGGTGGACGGTGGACTTGGGCTCTTAGCCTGTTACAAACACGAGCTTGTCCCCAATGTTTTTTTCTTTTGCCTTCACCAAAAAGCTGAAAAACTGGTGAGTAGAGTCAAATCCAATGTTCAGAAGTGTGTTGCGATACAAAGAAAATTGGAGGGTAAAGAAGAAAAAACAAGCACAGTCTTCGCAGAGCAGCTACTATGTTGTCTGGACCTCGCCGTGCCATCTTTTTTTCCCCTTGGCATTAATATAACAGCAAACAACTATTGTCTAAGTAAAGATATAGAGGAGTAATGTCTACCTGAGCAGAGAATGAAGTCGCACTCCCTCTGTGTGTGTTATAATCAGAGCTTCAGTGTGCTTTGGTTACATAGCCGGCCTGCCGTGCATGCCTTTTAGTGCTTGTGCGTCCCTCTGTTGTTCCCCACTAGCTAGCTAATGGCTGCCGCTCTGCACAGTGCTCATATGGCTCATACCAAAGCCCCCAGGAAGTGCGCCTGTCGTTGATGCCAATTTTTGTAGTGGCCAAACGGCGGTACTACAACTTCTGTGTCCGTCACGTGATGCCATTGGGCCCAAAAATACTTTTTCCCATAGACTTACATTGGAAAAGAGACGTATGCAACTCAGCGGATAATTTTTTTTTAGGTAAATCAACTTCCCAGTACGAACACTCTAATAGCCCTTATTTAAATCATTAGGTCCTAAAAGTTGTAAAATGCACTAATAGCTGAATCCAGACTTATTTTCCTTCCTCCGTTCATGTGAATGAGACCCAGACGGAGGCTGTATCCAGTTCTCTTAATACATCCATGGCTCATACGGCTCATACCATACTCATACTGTATATTGTTTGTAGTCAGTTACTAAATCAAAAGTAAAAGAGATGTTTGGGATAGGATCAGCAGGTACAGTAGAGGTGGATTGTTTAGTGTTTTCAGGCAGAGTGAAGGCTGCCAGACGGGAACTATCACACATAATACATTGTATCCTGGTTTATATTCAACCTGTTGTTTGTTATCTCTGAACAGGGCTGCTGGGTCATCACACTTTGACTTGCAGAAGGTGTTCAGGAGTTCAGGAAGTATTAGCTATATACTGTAATTAATGGTTAACCAATGGAGCCAAGTTTGACTTCTTAATGGAGCCTGTAAATACAATATTGTAAAATAATAGTATCAAACAGTTTTGCAATAATTGAGTGGCTTCACGGGATGACGGCACACATAAAAATAAAACAGGATTGATGTGAATAATGGGTAACATCTTGCAGCAGAGGGGCTAACCATCTGCCCCCCTATTGTCTGTGCTCCATTAGTTACCCAATAATAGATTTAACTGATAGAGACAAATGTTTCTATGGTGTCTCTGAAGAAAATGGAGATGCTGATGAAAAGCGCTTTATAAGACAATGTGAGCAATTTGGAATTCAGTGTTTGCTCAGGGACACTTTCCTGATATATAGACGAATCCGTATGTATTGCGATTTAGCAGCGCCGCCATTACTGCGGTGGCAAGTCGTAGTGACTCGTGTCTGCTAACCGTGTTAGGAAATAGTCACGAAATTGAATCTATTCGATTCGTGTACATAGACACAAATTTTCCTTTTTTTTCCCTTGACACTTCACGACTTTCAACAATGTATTTTTAGTGCGTTTTCCTACGAATGTCCAACAACACGTGACGCATGTGTCAATATCCGCTCCAGTCTTTTCAAAATAAAACTACTTAGTTAGGTTTAGGAAAAGATCGACTTGGTTAGGCTTAGGCAACAAAACTACTTAGTTAGCTTTAGGAAAAGATTGCGGTTTGGCTTAAAATGACTCTGGGAGCGCTGAAACTTAAGTACGGAAGTTACGTGATAAATAAATCAACTTACGGAGTTATTTTAACCCAAATCCCGATCTTTTCCTAAACCTAACTAAGTAGTTTTTGTCACGTAACTTCCGTACTTAAGTTACAGCACTTCCGGTGTTATTTTAACCCAAACCGTGATCTTTTCCTAAACCTAACTAAGTAGTTTGTTGCCTAAGCCTAACCAAGTCGATCTTTTTCTAAACCTAAGTAAGTCGTTTTATTTTGAAAAGACTGGAGCAGAAATTGACACGTGCGTCACGTGTTCCTGGACATTTGTAGGAAAACGCACTTAAAACATGCTGTTTAAAGTCGTGCTGAGTGTCACGGGAAAAAAAAAAGGAACATTTTCGAATCAAAACATTAAATTTAAGTGCAACTTTGATCACACTATAATTGCTTTTTAATTGATAAATTACTCAACTTTAATTTAACACTATATAATCATTCCAGTGGCAGGTACACCAGGCTCCACAGCATGGGAGGTACATCACCATGTCATTGTTATGAGTTAGTGAAAATAGTCTGTCAATTCAGGTTATGGTCAGACAAAGTGTGGGCTGTTGTTTTCTACAGGGAGGGTTACTGGTGGGTTAATCTGTACAATGAAACATTCACTTGGGTTATCTCCCATGTCCCGCCCACCTCCCCTGACTGACAACAGCCTCGCCCTCACGATGTGGGTCATTTATGCAAAGAGGAATAAGAAATAGAGGAATAATCCCACCTATATAAATGTGATGACTGAGACTTTCTCTCCATATCCAAGCGTTTGGATACCTTCAATAAACAGGACATGCGCTGTAGAGGCCTATACTTGACACAGATGTTGTAACTTCATTTGAACAGATGTGTCTGACAACTGTCTTGTCATTCAGGGGCTACATAACAACTACAAGAAGGTTTTACAGCGCTGTGAAGTCAAAGGCTCATGGGAGGAGTAGTTATGTTATAACACACAAAAAAAATCTGAATTGTCCTGTGTGCAGAAGTGTGCTTCTTTTAAACTTAAAATAAGAGAGTATACTTTCAGTTTACCTTCTATGTACTTATCCCCACTGATATTAGTATACTTACTACATAAAATATACTTGGGACATATAAAATAGCAAAAGTATCTTTATGTAATGCATAAATCATTGTCCAAGCACTATAAGTTAAAGAAAACTTACAAGTATACTTGCAGTAAAAACGAATAAAATAGTAGTTTACTGAGAGTAAACTCTAACATAAACTAAAAAGTGGGCTACAAGTATATAACTAGTAAACTAACAGTAAACCTATAAGTTCACATAGTTCACTTCATAGTATAGTTGCAGTACAAAATACAACTTAACTAAACTAGTTATGTACTCTATAAAAATCAGAATAGTCCTGTTAAGAGGACCCTCCTCCTCCTCCTCCTTCTGAGACATTACAACCAGTGAGCTGCTTATAAACCTCTGGCAGGGCGCACGGAGACACACTTGTTGTTGTTTGTTCCACCGGACACGTTTGACAGGACGCAGACAGACATGGGAAGAGAAGCGAGACCCAACTGGGACAACCCCATCCAGTTTGTTCTGGCATGTGTATCATATGCAGTCGGTCTGGGCAACGTGTGGAGGTTTCCATACCTCTGTCAGATGCACGGTGGAGGTAAGTCCAGACCACTTACACAACAGGCCTGTCTGTATACCGCTGGATGGTCACAGGTTAATGTGTAGCACAGACTGAGGCCTGCATGGGAAAACAATTATTCATACACACACAAAGTCTAATTTGCATTTTAAATTTCCATTCCTTTTTATTTCATCAGGGTGAATTACGCACAATATTACGCACGTTTAAACTTCTCACACCACCCTTATTACCAAATAGAAGTTTATTCAAGTGTGCTTCTTTTAAACTTAAAATAAGAGAGTATACTTTCAGTTTACCTTCTATGTACTTATCCCCACTGATATTAGTATACTTACTACATTTTTACTTTCATAAACTAAAATGTGGGCTACAAGTATATAACTATTAAACAGTACAGTATACCTATTCACTTGTAGTATAGTTCATAGTATAGTTGCAGTACAAAATACAACTTAGTAAACTGGTTGTGTACCCAAAGTTTACTGTTCTAAAGATTACTTTTATAAACTAAAAAGTGGGCCAATTTATTCCCAAGAAGTATTGAGGTAGTACACTTAAAAGTATACTACTAGTACACTGATATTAGTATACTTACTACATAAAGTATACTTGGGACATATGAAATACCAAAGGTTTTCTTTATGTAATGCATAAATCATTGGCTAAGTACTATAAGTTAAAGAAAACTTACAAGTATACTTGCAGTAAAAACTAATAAAATAATATTTTACTGTGAGTATACTTTAACATAAACTAAAAAGTGGGCTACAGGTATATAATTAGTAAACTAACAGTATACCTATAATTTCACATAGTTCACTTCATAGTATATTTGCAGTACAAAATACAATTTAACTAAATGTACTCAAAGTTTACTGTTCTTACACTTAAAGTACACTTAAAAGTTTACTTTTATAAACTAAAAAGTTGGCCAATTTAGTCCCAAGAAGGATTGAAGTAGTACACTTAAAAGTATACTACTAGTACACTGATATTAGTATACTTACTATATAAAGTATATTTGGGTAATATACAATAGCAAAAGTCTCTTTATGTAATGCATAAATCAATGGCTAAGTAATATAAGTTAAAGAAAACTTACAAGTATACTTGCAGTAAATAGTAGTTTACTGAGAGTATACTTTAAAGTGTACTTTAATAAACTAAAGGGTGGGCTAGAATTATATAATAAACTAACAGTATACCTATATGTTCACTTGTAGTGTTGTTCATATTATAGTTGCAGTACAAAATACAACTTAACTAAACTAGTTGTGTACTCAAAGTTTACTATTCTTACACTTAAAGTACACTTAAAAGTATACTTTTATAAACTAAAAAGTGGGCTAATTTAGTCCCAAGAAGCATTTAAGTAGTACACTGATATTAGTATACTTGGGAAATATACTTGAACTACATCATTTTACTTCATAAAATAAACTTGAAGTGTACTACTTTTTCGTAAAGGTAGGTCTGCTTATACATTTTGTGTGACATTAAAAACAAATAAACAAATAGGAGTTATTTGTGGTAGAGCGGAACACATTATCCAGCGGTTTAGTACTTGTTGCCTGTAATCTGAGTCATGCAGGTGGGCTGTTTCTGGCATAAAGACTGAATGAGTTATTGTTAATGACCTGCAGGTCATAAACTTGGGTAGAACCGGAATAATTAGACACTTTTACCGTTTGTATCTTATCTACAGACTTTACTCTCTAACTGCTGTTGTAGTACCACAGTGAAGTGATAAGAAACAATAGTATAATATACTGTAGGGCCTGATTCACAAACACCAGTAGACCTACAGAGGAACATCTTCAATAACATACACAATTACATTACTTTTAATTTCAGCAGTAAATGTATTTAACCTTTATTTTATCAGGATGTTTCCCACTGAGATTCAAAACCTTTTCAAAGGGAGTCCTTAGCCAGTGATTTATGCATTACATAAAGAAAACTTTTGCTATTTTATACGTCCCAAGTATACTTTATGTAGTAAGTATACTAATATCAGTGTACTTGTAATATACATTTAAGTGTAATACTTCAGTACTTCTTGGGACTAAATTGGCCCACTTTTTAGTTTATAAAAGTATACTTTTAAGTATACTTTAAATGTAAGAATAGTAAACTTTGAGTACACAACTAGTTTACATCTAAGTTGTATTTTGTAATGCAACTATATTATGAAGTGAACTATACTACAAGTGAACTTATAGGTATACTTTTAGTTTGCTAGTTATATACTTGTAGCCCAAATTTTTAGTTTATGAAAGTACACTTTAAAGTATACTCTTAGTAAACCATTACATTATTAGTTTTTACTGCAAGTATACTTGTAAGTTTTATTTAACTTATAGTACTTAGCCAATGATTTATGCATTACATAAAGAAAACTTTTGCTATTTCATATTTCCCAAGTATACTTTATGTAGTAAGTATACTAATATCAGTGTACTAGTAGTATACTTTTAAGTGTACTACCTCAATACTTCTTGGGATAAATTGGCCCACTTTTTAGTTTATAAAAGTATACTTTAGAACAGTACACTTTGGGTACACAACCAGTTTACATCTAAATTGTATTTTGTACTGCAACTATACTATGAACTATACTACAAGTAAATAGGTATACTGTACTATTTAATAGTTACATACTTGTAGCCGACTTTTTAGTTTATGAAAGTACACTTTTTATACTTTAACTTATAGTGCTTTGCCAATGATTTATGTATTACATAAAGAGACTTTTGCTTTATTTGACTTGATATTTTTTGATGATAAATAAGTACTTTTTTTCTCGCATGCCTCCATGGTGAACGGAGAATCCAAAAACATAGAAAATTTTTGATGAATTGAAGTAAATTCATATCAAAACATTCGTTTACAAACTCTCACACACTTTAACAGGCTACTCTTTCAAAAAGTAAGCACAACTACAAGCCAAGTACCTTTCTGTAGGCCTATAAGGCAAGAATACTTAATCATACTGTTCTATATCTCGATCAAAAGATTAAGTACAAGTATAAGCCAAGTATAGTAAGACTTTACTGTATACTTGTCTGTATAAGCTAAGTATACTTAAGTATATCACTGATAAGTACATAAAAAGTAAGCTGAAAGTATACTCTCTTATTTTTTAAGTTTGAAATAAGTATACTAATAATAGCACACTTGAAGTTTGACTGAAAACAAAACAGCAAACAGTTCAAAACAACATAAGAAATTCCACATTAAGGAAACAAGTAAATTAAACTAGTGAATTATCAGTGTTGGTCAGTAACAGGACAAGTGTGGTCAAATAATCCTGTTGTTTATAAGCTTCCATGTTTATGAAATAATCTAGGTTCGGGTGACCCTGTGACTGACACCAAGATAAGGGTGCAAATACCTTAAAAGCACTTTCACCAAAGAATGAATGGATTCAA
This sequence comes from Hozukius guyotensis, assembly GCA_916700995.1. Classification (NCBI taxonomy): domain Eukaryota; kingdom Metazoa; phylum Chordata; class Actinopteri; order Perciformes; family Sebastidae; genus Hozukius; species Hozukius guyotensis. The sequence continues at coordinate 28,862 of CAKALU010070489.1, forward strand.
GGATACAAAACTTGTGGGCATGACTGACTTCTGATAGTTTTCAGTAAAAAACATAAAAACTTGCTGCTTGTCAGAGAGGATACAGCACAGAAAAGCCATTTGTTTTTCTACTAGTAGAGTATAGTAGTGCTGTGGTATGGTAAAGAATAAAATAAAGCTATAGTTATCACGAACAACAAATCAGTTTATTAGAGCTTGTTGTAATATGTGCGGAATCCTCAATTAAAATTAATAATGAGAATGGATGTTTGGAAAATATATGGATCCTGAGCAGCAGAAGAAGCAAAGTGAAGAAACTAGGGCTGTCAATCGATTAATATATTTAATCGCGACTATAATCGCATGATTGTCCATAGTTAGTCATGGTTAATCGCAAATTAATCGAACATTTTTTATCAGTTCAGAATGTACCTTAAAGGGAGATTTGTCAAGTATTTAATACTCTTATCAACATGGGAGTGGGCAAATATGCAAATGTATGTATATATTTATTATTGGAAATCAATTAACAACACAAAACAATGACAAATATTGTCCAGAAACCCTCACAGGTACTGCATTTAGCATAAAAAATATGCTCAAATCATAACATGGCAAACTGCAGCCCAACAGGCAACAACAGCTGTCAGTGTGTCAGTGTGCTGACTTGACTATGACTTGCCCCAA
>CAKALU010070498.1:0-58796 GCA_916700995.1 Hozukius guyotensis
AAGTCACAAGGTTAACCAGCATTCATTTTCAGAGCATAACCACCACCACCACCACAGAGACTAAGAAATACACTTACATAATAGAAAGAACAAAGCATTACAACATTTAAACAAAAGGAAGTTCAGGTTTCATACAAAGGAGACATTCGTGTGATCCACAAATATGCAGCAACTCAGACCATCACTTCTGTTTTTATCCACTGTACAAACTGGGCAGTGACTCTGAAAAAAGGCGAGCTGAAAAAACGCCCATAAAGTCAATAAGCTTCTATAAATGTTCCTGTTGCATGAATGCTACTTAATTTGGTGTCACAAGATAATGATGCATTTTACACAGGAGGGGGATACAGGGACTCAAGGGTTTTTTTTAAACTAGTGTTTTAGTACAGTTTCATTTACACTCTAAAATCCCTCTAAACACTTTCCTCTGACTGTCCGGCTGCCAAAATCCAAATAAAAATGTTTACACATTCATCGGGGTCAACTTCAGTTATTACCTTGTCACACAAATTTAGCTTTATGAGCAGCAGTGTGGGCTTTAAGGACTTTCCTTGCACCGGGTTTTGCCTTTCAGATTGCATACTGTCTGCCCTATCCATGGATGTATTGAGAGAACTGGATACAGCGTTGGAGGCGGGGCTCCGTTCATTCCTATGAAAGTTGCTCAGTGGCGCATGATGCCAAAATGGCTCGACTTCCTATTGGAATAGTACCCGGATCTAGCGTCCGCTCGCTCACATGGCTCAGTCACGGGGTCCCGCTGTCGTCACGACTTGCTAACTCCGCCTCCTAGCCCTCGCTCCAGCCGCGGTCTGGGTCTCATTCACATGAACGGAGGAAGGGAAATAACTCTGGATTCAGCTTTTAGTGCATTTTACAACTGTTAGGACCTAATGATTTAAATAAGGGCTATTCAAGTGTTTGTACTAGGAAGTTGATTCACCTCAAAAAATTATTATCCGCTGAGTTATAGACGTCTCTTTCCCAATGTAAGTCTATGGGAAAAAGTATTTTTGGGCCCAATGGCATCAAGCAACGGACACGGAAGTTGTAGTACCGCCTTTTGGCCACTACGAAAATTGGCATCAACCACCAGCGCTCTTCCTGGGGGCTTGGCCCTATCTTATTGGTTGTGGTTGTTGAGGCCGTATGCAGCCTGAAAGGAAGACCTGCAGACAGTACTCAGGACTGAAAATAGCACACCTCCAGTGCATGTTTTTCAGGTTACACAAGTCTTAATTCATAATAATTTTATTCTTAGTAAATATGGTCATAAAATGAGACTAGAATTGAACATAAGGCAGTAAAGGACGGTGCTAGTTAAGAAGACAAGTTCTCTATCAGGAAAACTAAACATGACTTGGTTAGTGCGTTAGCAATATATAGATGTACACAGCTTTTGAAAAACAACTTCATCATGATTTGTTACTTGCTAGACTGTTATAAATATATATAAATACAGAAGGGGAGCAGGGAGTAAACGTTAAGTGAAATCGACAGCACTGTTTAAAAAACAAAAACCCCCGAGGGAAGAAAGATGTGTGTGTGCCAGTCACTCCCCCACCATGTTTTTTTTTTCCTAACTGAGTGGGTGTCATCATGACCACTTCCTGTAAATGACGTGGGATGGTCTTAAGTTTTCCCCACTGTGGTTGTCGTGGAAACAATGAGTCACACGAGGTGGAGCTCTGACATTCCTGGAAGTGATCCCAACATGCATCAGCCCGAGTTGGGGAATCCACATTCCTACTTGTGTTTTAGCCTACCGCTCTCTCTCTCTGTCTCTGCCAGAGCTTAAACGCTGCGTGGCAAAACCAGAACAAGCTGGCTGAAAAGACCAAACTGACAGGTAGAGTGTCAGAGTGTGTACTACTTACAACGGTGTACATGCTCGAGTGTCAACACAAATACACATGTATAGGAATTCATTTAGAGAAGCGGGTTAAAGGTTGGACACGAATAGATAAGTGATATCCAGCCTGAGTACTGGGAAGAGAAGAGAACAATAGAAGAAATCTAGCAGCAGAAATACTGAGTTGGAGGACTCAGGAGACTGGAGCTAAATCCACCCTGTTGTAATGGAAAACAGAGGATGCAGGATGCCCGTCTCTGACTGCACAAAGCTCATAAAAAATAAGTCGTGGGAATTTACATGCCAAAGATTTTTTAATGTTTTTTTAATTATTTTTTTTATGTGCATTCTTGCAAAAAAATATTCAGCCCAATTTATATTGTATCTCTTTTAGTTTTTACTTTCTTTCCTTCCAATATGGTTGTCTCAGTATCAACCTATTTTTTTTTACTTTTTCTCTTAGGTATTAATTAGTGTCGCACAACTCGTGTTTCAGACAGACAAAATAAACTAATTTAACCTTAAATCATAATGCCATAATCTGAATGAATTTGGAGTTTAAATAAGATACCGAAGCTCACTAAAATAAAATACATAACCAAGACAAACTTAATGCAAAAATAATATTCTGTTAATTATATATGGTTTGCCAATTTAGATTTTATTTTTTTAAATTTTTGTTTGGCACAACAAACGTTTTGCAATAAACTGCGACTTTCTTGACTTGCAAAATTATCTTTTAAATTGACAAAAATCATATGTGTGATTTATGCAGCAATTCAAACAGGATCAAAAAAATGTTTCATTCATTTTCGTTCATATTTTTTTTCGAAGTAAGGTCGCATGGTGGTCCTCCGGAAGGGGCGGGGCTTCGCCTCTCTATATTAACCATGTACCGTTTTTTTTTTTTTTGTATTTAACTTCATGTTAAACTATTCCCTCTTCATTTCTGTCCCAGTACAGGTCTGCTCTGGTGACAAGTTATGTTTAACAGCTGCACTATTAATAGTTTCTAATTATTTCACATCATCTTACACCCCCAATGACTCTGCTAAACTTGTTATCTTTCTGTCTGCTAATTTCCGACAGCAGGACCTGAAAATCTGCGGTGTGTAATTCTTGTTTTTCACTCTTTGGCGCCATTTTTGTAAATGAGACTTCCCCACACACGGAGCGGAACAGTTAGCCTTATATGGCAATTTTAGGGGCGTGGATTATGCTAATGATCCAATCTCACATCTACGCACCTCCTCATGAACAGGTGGTATTCATAAGGCTGAAACGAGCAATTTACGACAAGTTTGTCCAGTTTGGTGAATCTGCAAACCTCATAAAAACAGTAAGAGAGGTTTAGGATAAAATGTTCATGCATGAGGCCCATTGTTTATGTGTGTTTGTCTCTCTGCAAGATTACTCAGACTCTTAGTCATGAATGAAACTTGGTGGACAGAGGCCAAGAAAGAATTCATTACATTTTGTCATGATCTGGATCGGAGATGTAGATGGGACTATGCAAGACAGAGGCTTGGTTGCATACCCTGTTGGGGTGTTTCCAAGATCATAAAACTACTTGCTTGCTTACTTACTTTTGAGTGGTTACAGTTAATGATGGGGGGCTTTCGCTCACGAAGACTGGTTGAGTTTGTTTCTGACGTCGTGTCTCAAAAACCTTAAAGTCTTGTGGGAACACGACAACTGCAGCAGTTAAACCTCAGTGCGTGCTGCTCAGAGGCACACAGTATACCTGCATATAAAGCAACGAGGACGCAGACCACAATTCTGTGGCAGGAATATGAAAATAGAGTCTGTGTGCGATGTATCCGTGCCAGAGACAGCAGGCAAGCACAGACAGCTTATATTTACACTAGGTCTGTCAAAGTTAACGCGATAACGCTTTAACGTAAATTAATTTCAACGCCACTAATTTCCTTAAGGCATTAACACAACTTGTGATTTTTAGGTTGTAGCTGCCTCAGTTTTAAAGCTAGAGTGAATGTAGCAACATATGAAACTATAAAACCGAAGGAATCCACTGGTACCAACCATGTCATACAAGCTTGTCGCCAAGGAGGTGAAATAACGTTCCAAAGTAATGCTACATTTTCGCGAGGAAATGACCTCTGACCTCCAGATATGTAAATGAAAATGGGTTCTATGGGTACCCACGAGTCTCCCCTTTACAGACATGCCGACTTTATGATAATCACATGCAGTTTTAGAGAAGTCATAGTCAAGTCAGCACACTGACACACTGACAGCTGTTGTTGCCTGTTGGGCTTCAGTTTGCCATGTTATGATTTGAGCTATTTTTTATGCTAAATGCAGTACCTGTGAGGGTTTCTGGACAATATTTGTCATTGTTTTGTGTTGTAAATCGATTTCCAATAATAAATATATACATACATTTGCATAAAGCAGCATATTTGCCCACTCCCATGTTGATAAAAGTATTAAATTCTCTCTCAAATCTCCCTTTAAGGTACATTTTGAACAAAAAAAAAAGTGTGATTAAATACTATATACCTGTAACATTTATTGTTTACTTTGATTTTAGTGAAAATGACGTAAAGATGAACGTTACTGTAATGTAAGTGATGTAAATAAAGCTATATGAAGTACTTAAAGACTTACAATGTTAATAGTAGAGACAACAAAAAAGTTAAGTTAAAGATAAGTTAATCTAAATTATATTAGGATCTAACGACTGACGCTGGCGATATTCTATTTCTGTTATTGTCAATTAATCCCAGTCGTCTGTGGTGCTCCTACTGAAATGTAAATCTTTAAAAAAAAATTAAAAAAAACAGGTAATAAATAAAAAGTTTCATTTTTATTATAAGGGCAAAGATTTTCCTTCAACAACTGGGCACCGTAGTTTTTAGCAAACGTTAGTCAAACAGGAGTAAATAGTGTATTTGTTGGGGACTATTTTTAGACACAGGTTTGGTGCACTATTTATGGCAGCAGGATATATGTGCATGTGTGATTGACTCAAAATAAACTACAGTGCCCATATTTCTGGTAATTAAGAAACCTGTTACTCCCTGCAATGCTGTGGCACATGCCTGTGTGTTTATCACACAGGAATAAGATATATATATATGTGTGTGTGTGTGTGTGTGTGTGTTTGTGTATGTGTGTGTGTGTGTGTATGTATGTAAGTCGGATTTGTCGACTCGACAATAACAAAAATATATAATATCACCGGACTTATCCTTTAATAACAATAATTTGATTCAATTTGATTAATACCATAGATTCCCATAAAGCTGTTTTAAAGTATCTTAAAGCTTGATAAAATGATAAAATGAACAGGCCCTCTTGTAAAACAGCAGTATTAATTCAGTTAGGGTGTGATCTTTCCGTTAATGGAACGACAGTAGTGTTCAAGTTTGGCCTGAACTCCAAACAGCTATTATCACAGATGACGACACTGGGTCATTAACCTGCGGGATGCACGGCTCACCACAGACGGTCACTAAAAAGCCAAGTGGAAACCTGCACAGCATGCAGAATGATGACAAATACAAATATCAGGAACTCCACAGCTCTGGACAGAGTTTACTTCCCTCAATAAACTACCTCTTTGTAACCGTCGTCAGTGTCGCATATGACTTTGGGAACGTTCTGTGTCTCAATGTCTGCGTTATTAGTCAGTCTCAGTCACTGCAGTAATAAAAGTCATGTGGTGTGTGGGCCAACAGACCTCAAATCAGTCCCCTCAAGTTCTGTTTTCAAAACTAGACAGACACATACTCCAACACACTGGAAACCAAAAGTCTGACTTCTTCATTCAAACAAACCCCCTAAAAATTCAGACACTTCATTGTACCTAAGATGAGAAGCAACAGACAGCAACTCAAAAATGTTGTTCCTTGTTGGTTGTGTGCAGGAAACCTACACATGCAGCTACATGTTGCAGAAGCAGCAGCACATGGCCACATGCTGTCAATACAACAGTAAATGGTTTCAACAGTTCAAGTGTTAACTGACTTGTAATTCTGGCTCTTGTATAAAATAATACCTAGCTATTAATAATACCTGGTGGCTGTTCAGGGCTTGTGTGTTAGGGAAATTAAGTGAAATGTTACTTTTGCAAATCCAATTTTCCACCACATTTTAACATTTAACACAAGTGTTGACATATTTATGTTTTGTCCTACCAAAAGTCCAAAACCCTTTAGCAGATTAAGAGAACCAGTAAATATTCCCATTTGAGAAGTAGAAACCAGTGAATCTCTACTGTCATGCAGACTGTCATGGCCATTTTCAAAGGGGTCCTTTGACCTCTGACATCAAGATATGTGAATGAAAATGGGTTCTATGGGTACCCACGAGTCTCCCCTTTACAGACATGCCCACTTCATGATAATCACATGCAGTTTGGGGCAAGTCATAGTCAAGTCAGCACACTGACACACTGACAGCTGTTGTTGCCTGTTGGGCTTGAGTTTGCCATGTTATGATTTGAGTATATTTGTTTATGCTAAATGCAGTACCTGTGACGGTTTCTGGACAACATTTGTCATTGTTTTGTGTTGTTAATTGATTTCCAAAAATAAATATACAGTATACAGTACATATATTTGCATAAACAAGCATATTTGTCCACTCCCATGTTGAAAAGAGTATGAAATACTTGACAAATATTTCTTTAAGATACATTTTGAACAGATACAAAATGTGTGATTAATCATTAATTAATCATCATTAATCATGGACAATCGCGATTAATTGCGATTGAATATTTTAATGGATTGACAGCCCTAATAAAAATGTATGACATGTGGTTGGTTACAGATTTATCTTCATCCACAGGACTGAACCAATGTCTCTGAATCATATCACTACCAGTTTGAGAGTGGGCGCTATGGATAAAATCTGCTATTTAAGTATCTGTATTTTCATATTGTGATATCATTATATAGTAACTTTTCTGATAAATCAATTGAGAAACTGTTAACGGATAAATAGCCAGATGGGAACATCTGCTTTGGCTAATCCAGTGAATTAAATACCTTACAGATCTAGGTACTTCAGGGGATTGATGCAATTACTTTCACTTTCCTTTTGCCTATTTAAGTTTCTGTTCATCTGAAACAGTTGTTAACACCCTTCTGTGTTAACCTGTGTTTACCTGTTCATGTAGTTCTGCTTGTATATTGTAACATCGCCCAATCCTGCTACCAGCCACTCATACCACCTGATCATTAAAAATGCAAAACTACTCCTTTAAGATCTTTCTGTAACCTGACAGTTAATTTAGTTAACAACGTTGGACCGTCCACATACTGTAAGATGGCAGCAAAATTACATCTTTCTTACGTCCTTCTACAGAAAAGGAAGATGAGGCTTTGCTGATTTAAAAAAAAAAAGTTTAATTGTTTCCTAATTAGTGGTCTTTTTGAGAGGTTTTCTATTGCTTAAGATATGGCAACTAAAAATGGAGACTAAAATGAGGTGTCAGTGCCTCACTGATACACAAATGTTTGCATACACATTATGTCGCCTACTCCTTTAAGTCTGCCAAATCAATACATCCCACCACGGCCTGTTTCGAGCTCCTGAAACATTGGCCGTTGTACATATCAAGGCGGACGAACTCGTGGCCAAAGAACGAGCCGCCAGTTCTGCATCTGAAAAGCATCACCAACAACAAAACACAGATTTAATTGCTAGTGGAGGGCTACTTACGTCTTGGCTTGCGGCACATGTTGTACAGGCAGCAGCAGGGACAGACACAGCAGCAGATGAAGATGAGCAAAATGACAACGAAGCCACCAATACCAAGGATCATGGGCAATGGAGAGGAATCGTAGTGAAAGTTATCTCCACTAAAGAAGAAACAAAGAAAAAAATCATACAAAACAATATTTATGTTGCCATTACCTTACTGGTACAGAATAGTAGACAAAAAAGCTGAATGATGTCAATCCTTTAACACTTATAACACTAATGATAGTAAACGTTATCCCCTGTGCAATGATCACAACTGGAAACATAAATGCATAAATAATATAATAATTACATAAATAATACATAAATACTGAATATTTCCCAGTTTTGTTAAATCCCCTTCCCTGTTTTCTTTGCTGATTAAATTAACATCAGGCATGTAAGCTAAACATATATTTAATGAATCTGTTGTGTCAAAGGAGACTTCTGCTGCTGCAAGTTGCAATTGAGTCACATATTAGCTTCATGCCGGTGGTCGTGCACAGGAAGACACTACTTCCTGTTGCTTGACTGCATGATCATTGCAGAAATTGCTGCAACGACACAGGGACAAAGAGAAACTGTAGTTAAAGGCCATTTATCATACAGTATATTATAGAATATAATGGAATACCAGTCTTCTTGTTTATCCTCAGTAAACCGCCAGATACTATCCGTACAGCAGTATCTGCGGGTGCAGGAACCACAGCAAAATCCAATATCGCATCTCTTGAATGATCCATAAGAAGAGGCTTGACAGTCCTTGTCCCTTGCTGTAACAGAGACAGAGAGCAGAGAGGGGCAGGAAAGGTTAGCCTCGCTACCACTGAAGACAAAGCTGTAGTGGTGATGAGGTGCCAGAGAATGGCACACATATGCCTCAACCCACTTAAAAAAAGACATCAGTATTAATTTTAGGAGTTCATATATTAGTTTGATAGTCTAGAATAACCCAATAAAACTGAAACAAATAGTCCATTAATGGACAGAAATTTTTTACAGGAAGCTATTTTTATAATCGACTAGTTGTTTTGGTAATTTGTACACCAAAATTGTCAAACATTTTCTACTTCTATCTTCTCCAATGAGAGGATTTTCTGATTTTCTTTGGTTAACGGTTAAACGGTTAATTAGGAACATCCCTAATGTCATACTAGCTTGTCGAGAAGGAAATAACACTCCAAACTTACACTAAATTTTGACGAGGAAAAACTGTCATGGCCATTTTCAAAGGGGTCCTTTGACCTCTGAGCTCCAGATATTTGAATGGGAATGGGTTCTATGGGTACCCACGAGTCTCCCCTTTACAGACATGCCCACTTTATGATAATCACATGCAGTTTGGGGCAAGTCATAGACAAGTCAGCACACTGACACACTGACAGCTGTTGTTGCCTGTTGGGCTGCAGTTTGCCATGTTATGATTTGAGCTATTTTTTATGCTAAATGCAGTACCTGTGAAGGTTTCTGGACAACATTTGTCATTGTTTTGTGTTGTTAATTGATTTCCAAAAATAAATATACAGTATACAGTATATATATTTGCATAAACAAGCATATTTGTCCACTCCCATGTTGAAAAGAGAATAAAATACTTGACAAATCTCTCTTTAAGATTAATTGCGATTGAATATTTTAATTGATTGACAGCCCTAATAAAAATGTATGACATGTGGATGGTTACAGATTTATCTTCATCCACAGGACTGAACCAATGTCTCTGAATCATATCACTACCAGTTTGAGAGTGGGCGCTATGGATAAAATCTGCTATTTAAGTATCTGTATTTTAATATTGTGATATCATTATATAGTACATTTTGATTTTCTGATTTTCTTTATCATACAACTGATTATCTTTTGGTTTTGAACAAAGAAAGAATGTGGATATGTCACCTTAGGCCCTGGGAGATTGTAATGGGCGTTTTACACTATTTTCCTGACATTTTATAGACATAATCATCAATTGGTAATGAGGATAATATTCAGTTGCAGCCCTATAATCTAATTAATATGTGTAATGCAGTCTAATATAATAAGACTATATATAATGTTCATTTATTTTTGTTGAAACTGTATAGACAGGTGTTTATTCAACTTTATGGTCATTGTATTGTGTTAAACTGATAATACTTTGTCCACCTTTATTTATATCATTGAGGGAAGTTTAGTCAGAGCTGTCCATCTTCACAAATACTGCAATAGATTATGATTTTTCATGTTAAGACAAAACATTATTTATATGTAAAATGATCAGATTGGGCCATATTGGACAATAGCTGTAGCTATAGCTGTTGGTAATGAGGATAATATTCAGTTGCAGCCTTATAATCTAATTAATATGTGTAATGCAGTCTAATACAACAGTTCTGCAACAAATCCTACATTCATGAAGGTTATAATGTTCATTTCTTTTGTTGAAACTGTATAGACAGGTGTTTATTCAACTTTATGGTCATTGTATTGTGTTAAAGGGACTGTTTGGAATCGCTCGCAAATGCGCGCTCACATATGCGCGCTCGCATATGCGCGCTCGCGTGTGGCCGGCGTCTCCGCTCCTCTGCCTGCTTGCCTTCACCCACACAACGCGTGCGTTCTCGCTGTCTCGCTCCACCTCTAGACGGGCATGTGCGCTCACTCCACACTGCAGGAGAGTTAGTAGCTCTGAGAATATCTAGTGAATGTACAGCGGACGTTTGTGCAGAAATAAATGCTGCAGCTCCTCCAGACCAACAGAGGTTTCCCGTGTCTTGTGAAGTGACGGGGCTCTGCAGCGAGAAACGTTATCGTCTCCGACCGGGTGCCGGTGTCTCCCTCCGACCGCGGTTGGGAGGCTGAAGCAGGAAAAGCCAACACTAGGATTAGCATTGATTCATGGAGAGACCTTCGTCTGGTCAGCTAACATTACTGCCAAGCAGGTGAAATATAGAGTGATATTGTGGTTTTAGCTGACGTGTGTCGCCTCACTGTTTTGAGCGATGCTCGTTCATGTCTGTTTAGAGCGAGCACAAGCCCGACGCTGACTTTCGTTGATTTCACGGCCACAGGTGTCGCTGTTAACAAGCATTTCTGAAAGTTACATATAGTCCCTTTAAACTGATAATATTTTGTCCACCTTTATTTATATCATTGAGGGAAGTTTAGTCAGAGCTGTCCATCTTCACAAATACTGCAATAGATTATGATTCATGTTAAGACAGAACATTATTTATATGTAAAATGATCAGATTGGGCTATATTGAACAATAGCTAGCTATAGCTACAGCTACTACAGCTACAGCTATAGTAGCTATGGCTACAGGAACTAGCACAGCCTGGACAACGACCAGTTGACGCGTTAAATCTGTCGGTGTGTTGTTGACCTTCATTAAATCATAAAATCATAAAATCGGATGCACCGGGTCCGGTTTATTCACCCATTACCGGTAGCAAGTTAGAGACAAGCTCCCGTTACAATGTTAATACACCGTTTGAACAATAAACGGTAACTTTAACGGACAAACTCAACGTTACTACCGTCACTGACAGCGCCCCCCGGATGATTGTGGTCGTTTTTTAGCCTCGGTTTCTATTTAGCCCCGGTTTCTTTCTAGCTAACTGAGCTAACTGAGCTAACACGCAGTCAAATAAACAATACAAGAGGACAAAAAAGACAAATAACCACCGTTTAGAGTTTAAAACAAAGTAAACTTACCAGATACAGAAGGGAGCTGGACCACGTATAGAGCCAACACAACAACAACAACAGAGAGCGGGCCTGACGCCATGGCTGCTAGACACTCCGGACTCAGACAGAGAAGTGTTAGTGAGGCTGCTCTCTCTCTCTCTCCGGAGGAGGACTGAGGACTGACACACTGAGCCGAGCTGAGCCGCTAACATCCTCTGTTCACACGGTGGCTGCGTCACACTGACGAAGACCCGCCCATGTTCCGGGTAATGGTTGGTTATTTACCCCCTTGTTCTTTTTATATATATATTTCTGTTTAAACACTATAATAAGCATTTTGTCCATAAAGTAACCTAAGAAAAAGTAGAAGAAGAAGGAGGAGGAGAAGAAGGAGAAGAAGGAGGAGAAGAAGGAGAAGGAGAAGGAGGAGAAGGAGAAGGAGAAGGAGAAGGAGGAGAAAAAGTAGAAGGAGGAGAAGGAGAAGGAGGAGAAGGAGAAGAAGTAGGAGGAGGAGAAGTAGAAGGAGAAGGAGAAGAAGTAGGAGGAGAAGGAGGAGAAGAAGTAGAAGTAGAAGGAGAAGGAGGAGAAGAAGAAGAAGTAGGAGGAGAAGGAGGAGAAGAAGAAGAAGTAGGAGGAGGAGGAGGAGAAGAAGAAGAAGTAGGAGGAGGAGGAGGAGGAGAAGAAGTAGAAGGAGAAGAAGTAGGAGGAGGAGGAGGAGGGGGAGAAGGAGAAGGAGGAGAAGGAGGAGAAGAAGAAGGAGAAGAAGAAGAAGGATGAGGAGGAGGAGAAGAAGAAGAAGAACAAGATGAAGAAGAAGTAGAAGCAGAAGAAGAAGAAGATGAAGAAGAAGAGGGAGGAGGAGGAGGAGGAAAAGAAGAAGAAGAAGAAGAAGAAGAAGATGAAGAAGAAGAAGTAGAAGAAGGAGGAGGAGGAGAAGAAGAAGAAGATGAAGATGAACAAGATGTAGAAGAAGAAGAAGAAGAAGAAGTAGAAGGAGGAGGAGGAGAAGAAGAAGAAGATGAAGAAGATGTAGAAGCAGAAGCAGAAGAAGAAGAAGAAGTAGAAGGAGGAGGAGAAGAAGAAGAAGATGAAGATGAAGAAGATGTAGAGGCAGAAGAAGAAGAAGCATAAGAAGAAGAAGAAGATGAAGAAGAAGTAGAAGCAGTAGAAGAAGAAGAAGAAGTTTTTTTTAATACTTTATTTCAAAAGTTCATCACAGTAGATTCATATACATGTTCAGATTTTTCATCACGATTCTACAAATATATTTTACAGTATACAAATATTCTAAAAAATAAAATAAATTATACAACAAATAAAATGTAAAGAAAGGAAAAGATGAATAAAAACAAAATAAAACACACACAAACAAAAAACAATCGGGGTCTGTTAAACAATTGGAATAAATTTAAATGTCTAAACAATTTAATAGTTTTAGCCAATTTAGATTTTTTTTGTTTTAAGTTATCAATCAGTGTGTAATATGTTTTAAAATCAATATCTTTAAAAATAAAAAGGAGGGTATTCTTTTAAGCCATATCATTTTATGTATATAATATTTTGCTAAGATAATAATCAAATTAATTATGTAAATCTCATCTGCCGAAAAACTGGAATTGTTAACAGCGAGTAATATCTCAATCTTTGTTAGTATGATATCTTTTTCAAAATGTATAAACCTCTAAAAAACAGAATAATTATCTTTAAAAATGAATACAGATAATTACGATTGTGATTACAAAAAATACTGTAAATCTAAGACCATTTACATATGAATCACAAATGAAACATGTAATTTTAAAAAAAAAATTCTGTCATTTTGAAATACAGACAAAAAATGTAAAATTTCTTGAAAAAAACTAAAAAAAACTGGGTTTTTTTACAGTGTAGATAGATAGATAGATAGATAGATAGATAGATAGATAGATAGACAACGTGCATCACTCACACAAAAATACATGGACAAGGTAGGTATGAAAAACACTGTATTTACAAATCTCTATATAAATGTACATACCAACTACTTTACACTAGATAGTAGACATAAAAAATACAATTAAGTAGTATTAAAGATATATCTCTGCTGTGCAAATTGAAAGTAGAATATGCCTCGTGCATTACCACTCAGAACATAAGTCTCCTCTCCCAGCACAGAGGAAAGTCATTGTATGTATATATAGCTGTGGCCAAGAATGATTTCCTGTAGCGGTCCTTATTACAGCGGAGTTGAAGAAGCCTCCAACTGAAAACACTCTGCTGTCTGACCAGCAGATCGTGCAGGAGATGTGAAGTGCTGTCCATTATGCTTAGCAGTTTGTGCAACATCCTTCTCTCTCTCAACAACCACTGAGGCTCCAGGGCAGTCCCCAGCACTGACACAGCCTTCTTAATTATCAGTTTGTTCAGTTATGTAGCGTAATGTTCGTAACGTAGAGAAACATACATGGAAATACTCAAGTAAAATACAAGTATGTCAAAGTTAGGCTACTGATATTACTCTTAAGTACAGTACTTGATTAAATGTAGTTACATTCTGTACTGACAATGATTATTATGCAAAAGTAGGCCTATAACTTCTGTACATTTTTGAGTGCACGTGTAACTTCTGCATGTAAGATTCTAAAATAAATTGAACAATATCCACAATTACAGTATCAGCAGAAATAATGAAGGTCTTATTTTGACACAGGGCCCCTCTCAAATCAGGTATAATAGGACCCATGAGGCCCTTGTAATGTCAAGAGTATATTCACACATTGCCTGCGACTAAAGACTGTTTGCATTATAGATTAATCCTTAGTTCATCAGTTGATCTAATCATTTAGCCTGTATTTCCAATGAACAGAACATTTTGAAAAATGTCCTCACAATTTTGTTAAACCAGAGTCAAAGCCAAATTAACCCTATAGGGGCCAAAACTGACCTGTGGGCCCCTATTGACCCCCTGGTTTCTCCCACTTTCTGTGCACTGTGTACATTAGTCAGTAATTTGTAATTAGTTTGTGGTCTCTTGATTAAACATTTGATTATTTAGGATTATGCACCGTGTAAACATAAGATAAACCAAAAATAATAATTAAATACATTAAAACATTTTAACTCAGGGCTTCTCTACAAGATGGGCCTTCAAAAGGATATAATAATGCAGGTGTCACTGGGGCAGTTGCAGGTATTTGATCCAGCCTTTGCCAAGGTGACATCTCTTCAAACTGCTGGTTTTATCTGACGACCACTCCAAACCTCAAAGATATTGTATTTCACCAATTGGAACCAATTATATACATTTTCTGTTGATCACCTAATTCATTTAATATGATGAAGTGAAGACAAATTGGCTATTCTGTCTGATTATCAGGCAAGAGCACACCATACAGCACAATGACATTGTGCGAAAACAGGAAACAGTGAGAGCAAGACATCTTAGTTTTTCACTGTCTCATGTAGACTCCATGCACGACTCACCCATCATTTTGCATTTTGTGGTTAGAGTTGGTTGTATCCTCTGATGTAGACAGACTGGATGTGCATCTGGCTGCTGAAAGCAAGATTGGGCCATCTGTTGCATTTGTGGTTGAGAGATCAAAATCCCCTCCCTGATTTTAATATAGCCTAACATTTGGAATAGGCCTAACTGTAGTAAGGGGAAACTGGCATAGTAAAACAGGGTACAAGATAGGTAGGCGAGGTTGTTTTGTTTTTTGTTAGAATAAAAACTAAAATATTTCCCTGAAAAATGTAGATAGATAGATGGATAGATAGATAGATAGATAGATAGATAGATAGATAGATAGATAGATAGATAGATAGATAGATAGATAGATTAACCAATTGGAACCAATTATATACATTTTCTGTTGATCACCTAATTCATTTAATATGATGAAGTGAAGACAAATTGGCTATTCTGTCTGATTATCAGGCAAGAGCACACCATACAGCACAATGACATTTGCAAAAACAGGAAATAGTGAGAGCAAGACATCTTAGTTTTTCACTGTCTCATGTACACCATGTAGGACTCACACATAATTTTGCATTTTGTGGTTAGTGTTGGTTGTATCCTCTGATGTAGACAGACCGGATGTGCATCTGGCTGCTGAAAGCAAGATTGGGCCATCTGTTGCATTTGTGGTTGAGAGATCAAAATCCCCTCCCTGATTTTAATATAGCCTAACATTTCAGTTTCATACATAAAAGTAGTTTATTAATGAGAGTGGTGATTATTATGCTTGATCTCCCATGGTTCCTGGTGACACATTTCTGTTTCACCTACTCGTCTAACTTTATAAAGGAAATTCAAAGAACATCTATGTGTAAGGCAAACAAGAGGAACTGAGAAATTACATTGTGGGTTTCGCAATATGACGCATGTGAAACCCACAATGATGCACAGATTCTCATACTTTATGATAATTTGTCTGGACTCTAGGGGGCAGTGGTGGGAGAAGTATTCAGATGGTAAAAATATGAAAGTATCATCAGCAAAGGATCCAAAGTAAAAGTATCCATTACGGAGCACAATACCTCCTGTCACTGTTATGTTCATAATTATTATTGAGGTGTAAACAGCATTTTAATATTGTAGCTAATCAAGGTGGAGAGAATTTGTATTATTTGATATACTGTTGGGTAGTTTGTTCTATAAGAGTGCATCATATTTTATAAGATAATCATTGATTTGTAAGTAAAATATGTAAAGTAACAAGGAACTATAGCTGTTAGACAAATGTAATGCAGCTACATCACTGCTACATCCTCTCAATATAGTGGAATGAAGCATAAAGCAGCACAACATTGATATACTCAAGTAAAGCACAAGTAACACAAAATTGTAACACTGGACTTATATTATCTAATACATTTCTGCTGTCAGAATAAATTTAAAACTAAAGACATGTAGTAATTAAATAGAGAGCAGGCTAACCAATAAGATAATAAACAGATGTGTATATTAATATTAACTTACTATTATAGTCTCACATTGTCATGTAAGGCCCCTCTGGCTGATGAACTTTCACTCTACTCACAAAAAATAAAAACTTATTGGACTTTTGCCAGTCTCAATTAAAAAAATCACATGTAACAAATACATTCAGTATACATTTAAATTACATACACTGTATAAATATCATTTTATCAATCCACATGTGTCCTGCATTTCATTCAGTGCAGTTTAAAAACATTTTTTTTAAAAAGCATTTTTTATTTGTAGTGTCCCGGAAAGGCTAATAAAAAAGTAAATAAACATAAAGCCTACATAGGTTTCCTCTACCTTAGTGCTGAATTTATCTGTATCTGAATCACTGTTGTATTAAAACTGTTCTACAATAGCATCTTGTTCTCTAGCCAATAAAACTCCATTCTGAATGTCACACATGAAAACTGCTTTCAGTCCAAGTCAGCTGGTAGATTTAAATCAAAGATAGCAGGTCAAACTTTATAGCAATCAGTGTCAATGCTTAAAGAGACCTGTGGGGGGCAGCAAAACACCATGACTGTCTATCTATGCTGAGGAGGTACATTAAACCATCTTCATCGACATATTCAGATATCACAGAAATATATTACAGATGAAATTTGCTGCCAAAGTTATTTGCCTCCTTAATTCAGAGGACAATTTGGAGACAAAAGCTCTTTTAAGATATGAGATTGTAATAACTGTTTTGCAGATGCATGAAACCTATTTTTTGCAGATAGTAAGTATAAGATAGTAAGTTTATTTATTTACTTTTTTTTATTTAATTTATTTAAAATCATGAGGCTTGCAGTTGCTAAGCAAATATCTTTTTTTTTTTTTTTTTAAATCCACTACTTATGTTTGTTTAGCATGCACTTTCATCATGGAGCACTGGTAAAAAGCCACAATTGTGACATTATCCTCCCCAAAAATGGCAATGTGATATAACCAAATGTGTGTTGTTGTAACTTTTACAATCTAAGGGATTATATTGTCTTTGTTCATGTTTTTTATTTTGTTTTATTTTGCCCCCCACCATTTATACCAATGAGAGTACACCATAGGCCGGTATGAAAATAAAAATATCTAACAATTAAAACGAAAACCGAGTGTTATTCATAAAAGGTAGGAATTATTGCAAGGCGGCTGACCGATAGGTGCACCTAATACATTTGCAACTGGGTGCATGCTGTTTATGTAGCCTATATTGAGTTTAACTTAAGTTTTTTTTATCCTATTGATCAAATGTTTGAGACACACTGAAGGTGTAAAAATCAGATTTAACTCCTCCATTTTCTGCCAAAATCACACAAGCTAACACGTGTGTACAGATCATGTTTTCTCACCAACCCAACTTCAAGAACATAGACTTAATGTACAGTCTATGTACAAGAACCAGCAATGTCTCTTTTTCAACACCAGAGGTCACATGTGCACAGAAAATCTCTCTACCCCACCATCAACTAATCTATTACAGTTCATGTCATGTCATGTCCATTCAATAACACTAGCCTGTATCAAAGTTGGGCATACAGCACAGGAGCAGTTTGAGATGGCACTTTTGCCATAAAGTTGACAGACGTGCATAGACATCTATACATGTACATACTGTAGGTTACATAATCATACAGTATTTATTTATTTGCTCTGTTTGTATAGTTTACAACTTACAGAACACTTGACATGTAAAGAGACGTTTTATTTTTATTTTGTTGGTCATTGGTGCTTTTATACATAGCCTATTATGTAGGCTAATATTTCACCTATTTTTTTCCACATACTTGTGTTTATAATAGTTCTGTCTATTCTTTATTATTTGTCCAGCTTTGTTGTCCTTGCTATAGTTAATATGTCTATTTCTGTGTAAGTACATTGAGAGAGAAAAAACAGTCAAATTCCTTGTATGTGTACACAAACTTAAAGGTGATTCTGATTCAATGTCCTTTTGAATTTGCAGAATTTATGTTGATATATGTGCTTTGTTCAAGATTCAAGATTCAAGGTGTTTATTGTCACACCGGTTATACAGGTACAATCGTGTGAAATGCTTTTTGCTGGGAAGCTCCATTAAAATAATAAGTTATATTACAATTATAAAAGGAAATACTTTGTACAAGGGCATATTAAGAACATATACACATCAGGAAGTATGAATATACATATATAAGAAATACTTTGTACAAGGCATATTAATATATATTTAACATATACATTAAGAACATATACAGTATATACAGTATAAGATATATTTTTGTGTGAGAAGGTGTCGTATGAATTAAGATAAGATAAGATGAACCTTTATTAATCCCCGGAGGGAAATTCATGTGTCAAAGCAGCAACATCAGCAAACATCAGCAAACAGAGTGAAACACAGGAGAGGTAAAGGTATACAAAAATTATAAAAACAATAATAGAGATATAAAAGATACAGAGTGAATGCGTGAACATAGTGTGTACAGTCCGTCAATAAATAAATGTAGTATGTACAATAAATAAATGTAATATGTACATATGTGCAGTCTATAAAGTGGTATATAGGATGTATAGTGTAAAGTAAGTGTAAAGTGCGCCAGTGGTTAGAGTCCAACATGGTTGCAGATAGTGCATGTTTAAAGGTCTTAAAGTCCTCATAGTTCTCATATGGAGGTCAGCCTTGGTTGAGGAGCCTGATGGATACCAGCATGAAGGACTGACCCAGGCGCTTTGTGTTGTGCCGAGAGGGGATGTAATTAAATAAAGTAGCCTATCCTTAATTAATTATACCTTCAAACATCTACATAGAAAAATTCCCTGCGAGGTGTGTTCGTTTGATCTTATGGTTTGGATCACATGCATGAGTCACACAGCTGACTGACTGGAATGACCTTTTGACGTCAACGAGTAAGATCTCGCGAGACTTCCGCTGGTGTGAGCTGTTATAAGCAGCTGCACGTCCTCGTCCTCCTCGTTCGTCCTCAGTGCAGGATAACGAAGAAGAAGTCCTCTGCTCTCACCTTCTCCACTAAAAACTACTCGTTTTACTCAGAGCAGCAGCTCCTCTGCTTTTATCCCGAACACTACACGACTGCTGAAGAGGATAACACCTTCAAGAGTGAAGTTTTTAAGAGGTAAGTTGTTTTATTTGATCAACACTTCTGGTTGTTAGCAGCCTCTTAGTTAACGTTAAGCTAGCTGACGTTAAGCTCGGTCAACCTGCAAGGATCACAACATTTACACTCAGTTTAGCTCACATTAGCTAGGATTTATAATAACGCATATATAATAGCTGGTTATTTAAGTAGTAAGGTGAGGTAACGTTAGATACAGACGAGTCGTGACTCTCTTAATGTGTTATAACACTAACACAGGAAATGCTCTGCGAGTCGTTGACACGGAACAAAACTTTAAAAGGGCTTTTTGAACACCTGCAAACTGTTCAATGTGTCTAATAAATCATCAAGTTTATAATATATCAGTAAGTTAAGCTAGAGGCTTGTGTCAATGCCAGTATATGTGTTATCCTGTAGGTAAACGGTGCACGGAAGGATATCAGGTTACACCGGCTGACGGAAAGTTTTCACTGTAACACCAGTTAAGACTTGACTGAAAGGAGAGAAAGAGAAAGAAAAAACACTTGAAATGTGATCAAAATTATCATCAAGACAATCTAATTTGTTAATTAATTGACTTGTTTTATTAAGTAAGATTAATTACGCTTCAATGTTTGGTTTTACTAACTTGAATCCCTGTTCCTCGAACTTGGAAACCTCTGGGAGTGATTACTCTGTCGAGGAATGTTCAGACATGACTTACACTGGGGGAAGGGTTATTATGACATAGGGATAGACGTCAGGTTTTCCCTTTTTACGCAACTAGACTTCACTTTAGACAGACCTCATTTGTTTAACATGTTTATTACAATGCAATCCACGCAACACACACACACACACACACACACACACACACACTCACACACTTGTCTTTTTTGACTAGTCTTCTATTTACTGTATTGTTATTGTTGTTATTATATTGATTCAAGATTCACTTTTTTGTCATTTCACTGAGTATTTGCATACACAGAAGGAAACGAAACATTGTTTCTCCCCTAGCTCCCGTCAGTGCATTAAAAGGATAGAATAAATAAGTATTAAAATTAACATACCTAAAAATAACAATAAAACATAAAATAAGACACAATTTCATAAAATTTGCAGTCATACACCCAATTTGCAGTCGTGTTTAGCAGCAGAGAAAAGTGCATTTATTTCCATAGTAAAGTCCATAGTAAAGTGCTGTTTGCATATATATCTTGTCCTAATTGTTTGTTATCACTATTATGTAGTCATATTATCTCTTTATATCAATGTTGTCTCTAGGTGGAGGCTTCAGATAAGCCCAGTGGTTTTATTTGCCTCTTCCTGCACTTTATATTTTTCATTAATTTTTTTGTTATGTTGTATAGTCATAAATTGTGCAAAATAAATAAATAAATAAATGTCATGATCTGGCACCTGTTGGACCCCGGCAGTTCATCCAGTAAATTAAATACGATTGTAATGTGACAGTTAATTTTGTAAAAGATACGTGACAAAAACTGGAAAACTATTATGATATTTAAGGTTTCAGTGGAGGTACTCACACAAGGTTTTTAACGTGTGATAAAACGGCCAAGATTTTTTAGCTTAATGGTCCATTACTGACCTTGAAAATAGTAGTTTGGCCAAAAAAAAAGTCTTCACACAAAGTTCACCTTGAACGTTTCTGGCGCATTCAGCCACCCCTTGAGACCTTCAACAGTGAATAAAACTGACTTTCCATTAAGTGGACATTGTGTTAAAGCCTAGATTTAGTTTTATTGTTTAAAGAATGGTTCACCACATAAACCACAATATTTTCCCCCCTTTCCTATAACCCATGCCTTACAAATAGTTTTGGTCTGTCTGAACACCCGTTGACATTTGCTCTGGTCTCCAAAAAATGTTTGAAAACCCAACGGTAAACTCTCTCCTCAGCAATAAAATGACCGCTATAATATTCCACTGAACCTCGTGGTGAATAGTTTCATAGGGAACAATTTTCTACGAAAGTACTCCAAACGGCTGTCTTCCCGGCACAGAAAGAAGAAGCTGTTTACTTAAATATGTCATTGAGTTATGTTTTTTATTGTAGCACTTTGTAACTTTGTTTGTGAAAGGTGCTATATAAATGAAGTTATTATTATTAAGTGTGTAAATAGAATAGAATTTCTTTATTGCCATTGCACAACAAAATTAAATAGGAAGCCTGATGGTGCATACACATCTATTAAACAGTAGTACAAATGGGAGAAGAGTAAAAAATAGAAAATATGTATTTGCTTGACCTATAAAACAGTAAGATATTGCATGTTGCATACACAAGTAAAAAATAAATACAGGAATAACAATGTACAAAGGAGCAACTAAGGTGCAGTTGGAATGTAAACATCTGTAGTTCCGTATACATACAAAGGTACATACACGTGACACCAAAACGGTTTGAATGGACTGATTGCATTTCAGGTAAAATTGGGAAAAAAAACCATTCCTAGATTCCCACAATCCTTTGTGTTTTGGTTGTACTGTGAAAAACAAGTTTTTGCAGCGCATAGAAAGAAGTATCTGAACTGTCCACAGCACAAGTTTCAATCAAGTTTCAACTGTCTCCTTTAGACCTCTGGACAATCATCATCACCACTGCTGACTATGGATGTGATCATGCGTCGCTGTCCGTTCCTGGCTCGTGTGCCCCAGGCCTTCTTCCAGCAGCCCAAAAAGTCTATGGTGGTGTACGCCCAGCGATGCCCCATCATGATGGAGCTGGCCGCTAAACCCATGGCTCCATCGATGGCCCGGGCCCTCTGCTCCTCCTCCTCGTCCTCCCACCACAAGATTGAGGACATCATGTCTGCCAGTGAAGGTAAGGATGACAAAGAAGGAATAGAAACATATTTTTATCCTAATTTAATGCGGTAGCTACATTATATCAAGTGAAATATCTCAGTTAACGTGATGACTGACTAAAACTTCTTCTTGTCCACCTGCAGGCCGCAAACAGGAAGGGGAGCCCAAGCTGCCTGGTGGCCACCCGATGCCATCCTCAGGCCAGGCGGTGGCCTCCAAATGCCCTTTCCTGGCCGCTGAGATGGGCCAGAAGAACAGCAGTGTGGTCCGCCAGGTCGGCATGGAGTACCAAGAGGATGTTCAGGAAGTCCGCACTGTCAAGAAAGGTAAGAGTTGTTTAGAAATTGATTAGACTTCAGTGTTTCGGCCCATCTTTTTGTTCATAATTTGATACCATTTTCTTTTTGTCCTCCCTTGCAGAAGTGTCCCAAGTGACCCTGGCCAGTACCATTAAGGGAAGCGGAGGGGAGAAAGCCAATCTGCTGAAGACCCTCCTGAAACAGCGCCCTAAAAGTGTCACCCACTTGCTGCATGACAATCTGCCAGGCACTAGTAAGTTTCAGTTGTTAAGCCAACACATTATCCTCCAAGATTGTGATCATACTAGCAACTATTTCACTCTCATATTGCCGTTTACATTTTGAGTAAGGTGAGCTGAGACTTTCATCATGTCAGGCGTTGCTTCATCCGTCACAATGCAAGCCTCATTAAGCAAGCTTTGCCTTCCTGTTGTGTTGCAGTGTCCCGCTACCAATACGACGAGTTTTTTGAGAAGAAGATAGACGAGAAGAAGAGTGATCACACCTACCGCGTGTTCAAGACCGTGAATCGTCTGGCCAACGAGTTCCCCATGGCCGACAACTTCACTGGCTCCTTGGAGGAAAAGAAGGAGGTGTCCGTTTGGTGCAGCAACGACTACCTGGGCATGAGTCGACACCCACGGGTCGTTCAATCCATCATGTGAGTACTGGAGGAGTTGGTTGTGCGTGTGAGTGTAGGAAAAAAACACACGTGAGTCAGTCACTTGGGTCTAGATGTGTTTATATGTAATGGGACAAATATTTGTCTTGGCTGTCCACGTCTCCTGTTGACGCTTTAGTGAGTTCACAGCACATAATAATTGAATACAACCTGACACCTACGGGTGATCCAGTCCATTGTTAGTGTGGGTGTAGAGTGTTAGTTTGCCATAGTTCACACCTGAACCTCATGGGAACCCAATGAGGTGGGATGTTTTTCTTCTTTTCCTTTCAGCTTGTTTGAGCTTGCCCAGCTCTCCTATCTCTTGTGCCGCAGTAACATCTTGAAACAAGGTGTCACTTACTACGTGGCAACTCGGAAACTCCCGCTTAATTATTTAAATTTTTTTCTATTTCTTGTAATCTTACCCCTCCTTAAGCTTCCATCTGACTTACATATACTGTAAGTGTGTGCGATTTAAAAATAAAACTAACTTTTGTGTATGTCTTTCTCTGTTTCCAGGGAAACTTTACGAAAGCATGGTTCAGGGGCAGGAGGCACCAGGAACATCTCTGGGACCAGTAAATTCCACGTGGAACTGGAGCACGAACTGGCTGACCTTCACAAGAAGGACGCCGCACTGCTCTTCACTTCCTGCTTCGTCGCCAATGACTCCACCCTCTTCACCCTCGCCAAGATGCTACCCGGTATGCAATAAGTCCGTTAGTCGTTAATTAATGTGTGACATTTTTTACATTAAATGGAGTCACTTTGAAGCCAACTGTCATTCTCACTTCCTCTCTTTCTTTCTTCTGAACTGTTTAAGGTTGTGAAATCTACTCGGATGCGGGCAACCACGCCTCAATGATCATGGGTATCAAGAACAGCGGAGCCAAGAAATTCATTTTCCGCCACAATGACGTCGCCCATCTCCGAGAGCTTCTACAGAAGGGAGATCCCACAAAACCGAAGATCGTGGCCTTTGAGACCGTCCATTCCATGGATGGTTAGTTTGGGATCTTCCCCATTATTATTTTTTTTTAAAAAGCATTTTAAAAACCTGCTTATTACCTGGTTGTTCATTAATTTTCATGAAAATGTTCACTGAGCTGTTAAGAATGTCGATTACAGCTTCACTTTTTTTGCACAAGAACCATCATTTAATAGTTGTCTAGAAAAGGAAATGTAGTTTATAGATGTGGAGTCAGACTAAAATGACCTATTTTGTATTCTGGCTAATGGTTAAATGTTTACTTTCTATCCATCTTTCTGTAACACAGGTGCTGTGTGTCCGCTGGAGGAGATGTGCGACGTGTCCCACGAGTTTGGTGCCATCACCTTCGTAGACGAGGTTCACGCTGTGGGCCTGTATGGCGCCAGAGGAGGGGGCATCGGAGACCGGGATGGCGTCATGGACAAGATGGATATCATTTCAGGGACACTAGGTCAGCACTTAATCTCTACTAAAACAAAAATAATCATGATGTTCTAACTATGCATTTTGACTTTGAAGCCATTAAATGAACCATTTATACTTGACATGAACAGCTAGTTGTGTCAGTATCTTACCATTTATATTTTGCTATATTTTTGTAATTATGTTTATGAATTGCAACAGTTGCTCCCAGCTAGTGGGAATCTCTGTTTTGTTGCTATGCTCAGGATCAGGCCTCATCTGTGTCACACAATATGCCAGAGGGCTTAAAGAAGCCGGAGCTGCTCTGTTGTTGCTAGGAGACTGTGGGCTCTTGTTGCGCTCTTATTGAATTACTCCCTGCGTCTGTGTGACGCTGTCAAGCTGAAGGGACAATCATTTCTAACTGAGAGCTCTACAGCCCCTGTTTTCCTACTGCTGCCATTTCAGAGTGATCTAGTTTGTGAGATTACAGCGGGAGGATTTTTCATAGACCACTGAGCATAATGTAGTGAGTGTTTTGTCTCCGGAGCTGTAGCAACAACAACCCAGATTAAAGAGTAACCACCTGTGTGTCATGTCCTCTTCCAGGCAAGGCCTTCGGCTGTGTGGGCGGCTACATCGCGAGCACCGCTGCTCTGATAGACACGGTGCGTTCATACGCCGCGGGTTTCATCTTCACCACCTCTCTGCCACCAATGCTGTTGCACGGAGCCAGGAACTCAATCCAGGTTCTTAAAGGGGAGGAGGGACGCACACTGAGACGTAAACACCAGCGCAACGTCAAGCTGCTCAGACAAATGCTGATGGACTCGGGGCTGCCAGTGGTGCACTGCCCCAGCCACATCATCCCAGTCCGGGTAATTTATTATTTATTGCCTAACAACAAGAAATTTACACTCAGTAGTCCTCAGATTCTAATCATCATGTGTGTCTCTTTTATTATTTTTAGGTGTCAGACGCAGAGAAAAACACTGAAGTGTGTGACCTCATGATGAGTCGCCACAACATCTACGTGCAGGCCATCAACTATCCCACTGTTGCCAGGGGAGAAGAGCTCCTGCGTATCGCCCCAACGCCTCACCACACCCCCGAGATGATGAAATACTTTGTTGGTAAGAACATCTAAGTAGTCTTTGTTCATGTATTTCAGTTAAAATGTAAATTCACCCTGTTGGACATGAAACTTTCTCTCAGTGATAACGGTTAACTTGACTTCCACTCTCTTTCCTGTTTTCCCCTCCACAGAGAGGCTGGTGCACACATGGAAGGAGGTGGGCCTGGACCTGAAGCCCCACACTTCAGCAGAGTGCACGTTCTGCCAGCAGCCGCTGCACTTCGAGGTGATGAGCGACCGTGAAAAGTCCTACTTCAGCGGCCTCAGCCACCCCATCTCAGCCTGCGCATAACACTACTCACTACCGCTGGCTAGAGACGGCACATACACACTCAACACCCATTCCTCTTATCACTGTCATAGAATGTATTAATTATCTTTGATAAGTCCTACACACATTATTTAAAATATTCTATGTTCAAATGTTCTATATGCTCAGAAAATAAAATATGGGAAGGAAAGAGACTTTGTTTGTTTGTGTGGTTTTTCTTCTTTAGATTTATACAGACGCTGATTTGATGAAGGTACCATGAACAAGATGAGATTCTTCCATACACATTAAACCTTTGACTGCACTTTTGATTCTTTGTGTGTGCAACAGTTGTCCTATAGTACAAGGAAATATAAATAAAATTAATCATAATATGTGTTCAGATTGTTATAATGCTGACTTAATTACATATAACGGAGCAGATTGTATTCATCAAATTAAACCTGCAGTAGGCAGACTTTTTTTTGGCATCATTGGGCAGAAATTCCATAATAACTTTCAGCATATTGTAATTCAAGTGTTCTGAGAGAAAACTAGACTTCTGCACCTCCTCATGGCTCTGTTTTCAGGCTTTAAAAAATCTACCCCATGACGGGAGACTTTGACCAATCACAGGTCATTTCAGAGAGAGAGCGTTCCTACTGGCTGTTCATTCAACGGACGCAGCTGTAAATTACTCGCGAACTCCGATCAAACGGTCAAACTAGGCAGCGCTGATCAAATATGAATTAATATTCTGTTACTGTAATGCCTATTTCTCGCCTCAAATGTTGTAAGAAACACATAACTAAAACTAAAGACCTTAAAAGTCTGTAAATTGGTAGCTAGTTAATATTTTAGTGATTCTCCATCAAAAGCAATCAATTATCTGGTAGTTGTAACATCAATAGAAAACATAATTTACAAATAACAGTTTTGGGTGGCCAAATTATAAACTTACCAGCCAATCCTTTGTGAATGTAGGTATGCATTTATTTTATTTATCTCCATACATGAAGTTCTGTAATGCCTATTTCTCGCCTCAGATTTTTTCAGAAGCATCTTGTAGTGTACTGTTTAGCTGTAAAATGAGAGTTTGCTCCGGCTGGTGGGCGGTGCTTGATATTTCCTCAACTGATCTCAACATGGCTGCCAGGTCACAAACTCTCATTTTACAGCTGAACATGATTTTTATTTCAGATTGCCTGTCTCATGCACTACTGTCAGGATATAGTGACCGTTTTATAAGAATAACTTTTTTAAATTATATTTGCTCCAATTCTACACACTGCAGCTTTAATTGGGTAGCATTAAGCATTTAAGTAGCATTTAGTCACATGCTTCTGACCAGAGCTGCCCAAAGTGGGGACCATTGTTCGATTTGGTCCGCCAGATGTTTCTAGCAAAAAATATAAAAAAATTAAATTACGATATAAATAACTGTTTATATTGGGGTTTTTTGTGATGTAACATGCTCTTAAAAATGGAGTGGCACACGGACAAAAGGCATTTCAAAAAGGGACCTTGGGATCCTTGTACCATTTTGCATCTTAATACAATACAATAGGTGTTTGCTTTTGGCCTGTGGCCCACCGTTAAGACAAAGTTGGGGCACTTCTGCTTTTGACGCTCAGAGGTAGAACGATTTCTAGATGCTCTCGTAAGGCTATATTATAAACTGGGTCACAACAATTTGCCTGGCTCAGCATATGAAAAGACTAAATCTTTGTGCTGTGTTGTGGTGTTGGTGACCTAATTATTCTTCATCCACTGGCCTACTTGTGCTTGTACACATGTATTGATTGTTTTCCTGCGTGGTACTGATAAACACCTGGAACAAACAATACTATCACTGCAATCTGTAGCAAATAAGCAATAAATAAATGAATACTTCACATGGTACCCAGTCAATTTGCTGACAAACTTTCATATATTATGTATATGTATTACAATGAACTTAGTTTGTTCTTTTCGTGTATTGCTGCTTCAGACAAGCTGTCAGGTTTGAATGCAAGCGGCCCTTATTTGAACAAATGACTATCGTATGTATGAAAAAATCCTATTTTTACATGCTTTATTTTCAGAAAGACATGTTTGGAAAATAACATGAATCTATGAACAATTTAATCAAATGCAATAGATTGCACATTGGGCCATTTTATCAGGTAAAATTGCACTGTGTGTGTGTGTGTGTGTGTGTGTGTGTGTGTGTGTGTCTGAAGGGGACCCACTAACCCACTCCCTGTAATTCAGATGGAGATGACATAAACCATAAATGTTGCTGTGAAACTGGAGGTGACTCAGATTCACCAAATAACAAGGGTCACAATGGGTCACAACCAGACATGCACACATCCTCAAGATCCACATAAGCCTCGGAGCCTACCATGGACGGCTCATGTTCGCTATGTTTGCAGAGCTGAGATGAAACACAGACAGGTGTTGTGAAATGATTTGGATCAGTCTTTTATCACTCCTCTCTTATTCAACGCTATGGATGAACGTGTGCTTGCATGACTCTAATCGCTATATCTTGCAGTTTATTCATTTAAATGTTTCCCGAGTGTTCAGGTGTTGTATAAGCCGCTGTTGCTTCACAAGAGGCAGAATTACTGTGAAAATGGAAGTGAGAAATATTTGATGTTGCCACAGCTTTGTGTAAATAAAGAGACTTCCACTTTTGAGTTGACTCCTCGTTGAAGCTTTCGGTCATCCCACAAACACGTTAAAGGGGATTTACTACATCACGTTGTGAAAAATGTATTTCTATGTTAACTAGATATTGTATTTATTCTCTGAAATCTGGAGTAAAGATATTTTTTTCTGAAGTAGAGTAAAGGCTGTAATAAAAAGATAAATCTTTTTAAATTAAAAACATACTACATGTTGCGTGCAGCCAAATATCAACCATGAGTGTTGAAGTCTGGAATATTAGTCTGTTTGATCATTTCTACCTAATCTGTCAGAGAGGATCATTAATGGCAGCAGAAACGGGGCATAAGAGCTTTTTCTGTAACCGTATCCTGAGTTTAGAGGTGATAAGTCTCTTTACTGTCTGCCTAAGAACATCTTCAGACATACTTGCGGAAAGTTTATCTGGTGTCAGGAGGAGATAAATTGTATTCAAAATGGCCAAATCAGCTCTTTAGGGTACAAAATATTCCAGTGAGGTATTTTATCTCTATGACATTTTGCAGTTTGTAGAGTTTGTAGTGTGCACTTTACAATAAATAGATATGAATATTTCAGGAAAAAAAGTATTTCTACAAACCCAACCTCAAATGTGAATGTGAGGTATGTTTGAGAGAAACATTTCTAAATGAGTTTATTTATAAAGATAACAGATTTTCTAAGACAGTGTAAGAGTGTGTTATGATACACAACATTATACATTTCTAATATTGGTAGACTTGAATTTTTCCTTGGATGAAAATGACCAAATGCTATTGTGAAAAATGGAAGCAGGTTATCGTGTTGGCAGATCCAAGTGACTAATATATACATAAATATAGAACAATTGAGGTTATCCGATAGGAACCACGTTGAAACTAACAAAAATGTCATCAAAACTGAATAAGTCTTCCAAAAAGAGAAACCCAATAATGTCTCCACATAAAAAAAAAATCACTCCAGTTTTTAATCAATTCAATTCAAAGATCTGCCATCAAGAACTAATCACACTTTTTAAGCTTGTCCTAAGACTGACAAAGTGATCATAAATGATCAATTAAATAAATAAAGAGCATCCCTACACAACCACATTATTATCCGTTATACAAACACAGGAACGAAGTAAAATTCTGTGCAATCAGGGCCTAAATAGAGAGCTCACTGTCCATGTATTGTTTGATGAGTAATGCTGTATATTTATGTATGTTTGTAAATTGTCAATATTAAACCAGATTCGGTCATGTTGGTAAAGTCATTTCGAATTTGAGCGGTGAGAACTATCAGGAGCGTGTAGGGTCGATAGTTCAGTCACATCTAACACAGTATTCTGGCTAATTGACTCCTCAGCTATTTTTATACCCTCAACTATGTGACTCACTCTCTCACTCTCTATGTGACCCACACACATACATACACAAAAATAAACTCAAGTGTACAATTGGCCACATTCCAGGTTTTAGTTGTCACATGCTCATACGATCTGTGCAGTATAACGTGCAGGGTGGCATACTCTTGAGGCTGTGCTAAGAAGGATAGAGTGCAATAAGATTAATCAGAATGAATAATCAGTCAAATGAGTCTTTAATATGTAAATATGTCAAAATATAAAAATGATAATGTACATATGTCAGTATATAAAAATGTATGTACATGTGTCAGAAACTACAAAAACAAATTAATGGCAAATTTTTTATCTGTTCAAAATGTACCTTAAAGGGAGATTTGTTAAGTATTTAATACTCTTATCAACATGGCAGTGGGCAAATATGCTGCTTTATGCAAATGTATGCATATATTTATTATTGGAAATCGATTCACAACACAAAACAATGACAAATATTGTCCAGAAACCCTCACAGGTACTGCATTGAGCATAACAACAATATGCTCAAATCATAACATGGCAAACTGCAGCCCAACAGGCAACAACAGCTGTCAGTGTGTCAGTGTGCTGACTTGACTATGACTTGCCCCAAACTGCATGTGATTATCATAAAGTGGGCATGTCTGTAAAGGGGAGACTCGTGGGTACCCATAGAACCCATTTTCATTCACATATCTTGAGGTCAGAGGTCAAGGGACTGCTTTGAAAATGGCCATGCCAGTTTTTCTTCGCCAAAATTTTGCGTAAGTTTGGAGCGTTATTTAACCTCCTTCACGACAAGCTCATATGACATAGTACCAATGGATTCCTTAGGTTTTTCTAGTTTCATATGATGCCAACCTCCGAAATATCGTTTGCGTAAATGCGTTTAAGAAATTATTGGCTTTAAAACAAATTTGCGTTAACGCGTTATTAGTGTGTACTTACACTTGTCATGGTTGTATTTAGAGTTTCATTTTGACACATACACATCCTGAATGGGTGACAAATTAAAGAAGAAGAAAAAAATTTCTTTGCAAAGTGTCGACATGACCTACCAGATAAGTTTCAGTGCATTTTGGCCTTGAATCGCTAAACTCTACTGCCATTCCTCTAAAAGATAATAAACTTGATGTGCAGTGGAGAGTGCTGTCTAACATGTTGGTCTAAAATCTACTTTAAATGGTCAGTTGGGTAGAGATGAAGTGACTGTGAATGGTAGCCTACAGCATATGAAACACACCATTTTCATTTTCATCAAACCATTCAATGACTCTCTTTAACTGTATGGACGCACCTATATTCATTAAGTTTCTCCAACCATTTATTCAGGTTATAATTTGTCACCCATCTCTTTATGCCCACACACACACACGTACAGTACAGGAGTTGATCGTCAGCTTTTCACAACCAAACTGCAGAAAGCACATTTCTGATTTGTGGACGTTGCTCTCGATTGTTGATGTTATAGGGCACAGTGCACTTTGTACAGTCCGTACCCATTTGGTTAATTGTTAATTGTTGGTAATTTACTTGATTGATCTGTAATGTTACTGTGCCTTTGTCCCTGTTATGTTTTGAGCAGATGATTCAATAAACTACATTTACATTTTTGTGAGAAAGAGAGATTGCTTCGTGTGTGATCTCCCTGACTCCCCCACTAGTTTCACCCTTATTATCCACCATTTCCATGACTACTGGTTCCTGCAGCTTCACGCCAAACTCTCATGGTCCAGACAAAAGAAAGCAAGGACCAATGAGACCTACAGCGGGCTCATAGCTGAGGTTGAAAGAGTCAAATACTTCTCACATTGAATAATTCAGCTTATCTGCCTGGTAACAAACGCTGAATCGCACTTTAGAAACTTCACAATGAGAAACCGTACACCCACTGACCCGAAAAGAGGCTCGTTGTGGTTATGGGAGCTATTAAAGATCTGGGTAACACTTTACGATAAGGTACACAAAAACGTGAGTAGTTACTGAAACTCAAACTGTTATTTGTAATTTACAGCTGCCTCCGTTGAATGAATAGCCAATAGGAACACTCACTCTCTCTGAAATGACCTGTGATTGGCCAAAGTCTCCTGTCATGGGCTAGTTTTTCTAAAGCCTGAAAACAGAGCCATGAGGAGGTGCAGAAGTCTAGTTATCTCTTAGAACACTTTAATTACAATATGCTGAAAGGTTATTATGGAGTTTTTGCCCAATGATGACAAAAATATTCTGCCTCCTCTCCCTTTAACAGTGGATATACGAATAGTCGGTGCAGACCAACCCTGGAAACTCATGTTGTAATGTTGTAATGTCGTTTTTTCCTGTGGTTTCCACTGAGATATTGTAGCCTACATCAAGATTGTTGTTCTAAATTGATGCAAGTTTATATCACCTGAAGTCAAAAATACAGAGATTAGTGTAGCTGAACAATGGCTCTGTGTGTTTATACCTACATGAAATAAATCAAGTAAGTAAATCAAATAAGAACCTTGTCATGCTGCGGTCGTGCAAGAGACAAAAAGAGCATTTTAAAAGACAGACTGTGCTTAAGTCTGGTATTTTTTTCCGGGTAGCAGAGGTGATCAGCCCACTGGCTACTGAGAAATCAGCGAGACAGCTCAGCTGATTGAAGGCCGCTGTCTCTTTTTCAGAAAGGTCACTTCCTCATTACATAGAGCGCGCCAAGGTGTGTAGAGACAAACAGATAACAATTTACTGGTTAAACAGCCCACAGTCCGTCACCTAACAGTCTGCAGATACGCACAGGCCTTCACACGCATGAAGACACACAACACAATGCTTTGTTCTCATGAAATCTCTGACTGTAACCTTGTCATCATGTGTCTGTGGGGCTGATTAAAACAGCATTAAATTTCAAAGTTTGAGACATTCCTCTGTATTTTCAGGGAGCGCCCCTTGTTGCAGCTGGGCTTCGAAAACAATACGTCCCTTATGAGGATTGCAGTGTCATCCTTCAACATTCATTTTCTTTGAAATGAGACATTTCATCCCTTTGTGTTCGACCGGCTTTCAAAGAATGAGAATAGATAGAGGTGTTGCTCTATTGGGGTCAGTGTCCTTTGCTCTACTTAAAGATTTAAAGATTTTGTTAAAAAATGCAGAACGTACATGTTGTACAAGAGAGGCAGAAAGTCCAACATCAACTCAGATAAAAAAAAAAGACAAAGTGATGCACAAAATGAGACCTGGTATCATTTCTGCTTTCCGTGATTCAAAGGAAAACGTCTGTGACATTGTAAAAATAGCTGTGGCTGCTGTCTAAATATAATACTAGCTATAGGATTAATGTAAATGGTTATTTAAATAAGAATTGTCTTTTTTATCCAGTTTCGTGTTTTGGTTGTCTTTGACACTGACCTCATTATCTTGCAGCTGCCATCAGGGTCCAGAAAACTGCAGGTCCTTGGGGCCTCCAGGAATGTGACCATGTGACTGTTTCACTGTTTCTGCTCATCTAATGAGTGCATGTGTCTGCATGAATTGCGTGCAATCAAATGTATATAGAAAGCTGCCTTAAGGATATGTAAACGCCTGTGCTACGTCATTGCTGGGATGAAAACAGAGGAATTAATGTGATTGCTGTGCAGAAGTTATTATACTGTATATTGAATTAAAGTCTGTTGAGGCCCAGTCTGTCACATTGTATTTATTTACAGTAGAAAAACTCATTTACACTCAGTACTGCACACTGATTCAGTGCGCATGAGCTCATCATGGCGACATGCACAATATAGGGGTTATTATGAGTAATACAATACATTAAAGACTATGGAGGCCCATTCAGTCCCATTGTATTTATAACTCACCACCTGTATACAGTACAGTTTTCATTAAAATCTTAAAATGCTAAATTAGCACACTGATCAACTGTGAATATGCTCATTATGATGACCTGTCCTGTTTATGAGTTATAAAATGCATGAAAGTCTATGGAGGCCCATTCAGTACCACTGTATTTATAACTCACCGCCTGTATACAGTAGCTACAGACTTCATTTATCTTATCTGAAATATTCAGTATTGCACACAGATCAACAGAATGAGCTCATTATGATGATCAATGGGTTTACCAAATCGTCAATAAAATAAATAACAAATAATAACACAGTAAACGCAGCAACTTTATCAAATTTGCATTTTTAGGTTAAACAGTTTAACACAGGCAACTCTGAGTCCACTGAAACACTCCTTCCTGCATATGTGTATTGACGTTAAACCACCAAGGACAAGCGGTTATTGCACTGGCTATTGCACAATTACTTCTGTTGTGGTGAAAAAGATCACAAGAGACAAGCCTGTTCTTGCACCGCTGTAGCAAAAAAATCCCCAGGGAACTATAATGAAGACGTTCTGTCTTCGTTAAAGTAACCAAATAGACAAGGACATTCAGTTTGGCTCAGGTACAAAGGGTTAGACGCACTGTAGTTGTAATTCCTCGAGACTATCATGTCCAGATACTGAATTTATCGTAGCGTGGGCAGTTTCACCTCTCAAGGACGTCTCCATCAAGGACAGAATACGTGCAGATACAAATTCTCTTCTTGTTTTTGACTGAGTAAAATATGCCGTAATTGCTTTATAACAAATTTTAAAAGTAGGCAAAAAAGTGCCAACCTATTCTCACGTTATATTCTTTGTTTAATCTTTGTTTGCTATTACACAACTGTTGCTGACTGTAAGGAAATACTACTAACTACCTGCGGTCTTTGTTGCGTGCAACATACAGGGAACTACATTCATTTACTGTGAGTCTCTTTATGACTGTCAAAGTTTCCTCTTTGGCTTTCTGGAGCATGAAATCAGACCGGAAGGAAACTCTGGGAGCTGATAGGCTGCAGAACAATCTCCACCCTGAGTGGACTGTTGAAGGAATGAGGGCCAATTATCTGTCTCACACACACTCTCACACCCCAGTCTGCTGTGTAAAGTGATGGCTTCCATTATGTGTGCAGCTTTTTCAGAGCACAAAGGCTGCAAACAATATGGCAGTTAAAATAAGTGCTATGTTTTGAGAGCAATCTGCAGTATGAAGCAGGATTCATACAATACTGGTGTCTTTGGGGTCATTCAGTATAAAGAAAAAATATTTGGTGACGCTTTATTTAACAGGTCCACAACTACCTATCAACTTCCTAGAAAAAGTATCCTGGAAAGAACTGGAAAGAGCATTACTATTTTTTTTAAAGAAAAGATTCTTTTAAATCAAATATTATATAATAATACTCATGTATTCATGTGTGATGATGTTAGTCCCCATAGCAGCTATTTCATTGTAGTGAGACCCTTTTTAAAAACTTGACCTGACTGTATAAAGTGACCTGTGGTGACCTCTAGGATAATCACAGCCTCATGAAACTTTACAACCACAAACTAGAGACCTAGAGCATTCAGAGAGCAGTTTCTAGAACAAAAAAATGAATTCTTGCAGAAATCTCCAAATGTTAAAAGTTTTTTTTTAGTAATATCAAATATTCATTCATTATACATTTATTATTCGAAACTTAAATATCTGGGTATGTTGAATTTTATGCTTGCATGTCGACAAATTTCTATTTCATGTTCAGCTGACCTGACGACACCTATAATTTGGACTAAATTATTAGTTTTTTCCACGAGACTTCTTGGAAATTATTAAGACATTATTAAGAAATCACATACTCTTAAAATAAAGCACAATTATTTTGACAGTTCCTTGTATGTAACCCATTGGATCTAGCAGTGTATGAGGAGTTTGAAGTTTTGGATTACATTGGCCTCACTGCACTCTCACGGACACAGACGTGACTGGCCGATGTCCAGGCTCGCCATGCTGCAGATTCCTCTCCCTTCGTGTCTTTTCATGTCCACCAGTCCCTGGTTAGAATCACCTAACAGGTCTTGTTACAGATCAGGGCAAAACAGGGACAACACTGGAAGGGAAAGCAAGTTTTTATTTCTTGTATTTGAACTGAATTTCACCTCTATTTGTCAAAAATAAACTATTATTTTGTTCTTATTTAAAGTATAATAGTGCTCATTGTAGGTCGAGGAAATACACGTGTTTATGTTTACCCTGACTTTCTGTAAAAGTGACCTTGGATGTTAGTCAAGGTTGAGTCCTTGTTATTTTCCTCATGGTAGCCGTGGTGTTACAGTAGTATTCTTGTGAAAATTGTCGGTATCTTCCATATTTGTTTAAACACGTGTTGCGTGTTTCAACCTTCACTCCAGTAAAACCAGAGTCAGACTTTGCCCACGCCCGCCTGAAGCCACACCAGGAACAAGGATGTGTAAAGGTAACAGACCAACAGGAAAAATCACTCTGTCCGTCAGCGGCCGTCATATCAGATCAACGGTAACTTTACAGTATTTAGACCATGTCAAACTTCCCTGTTCATGTCTGGTCTCATTTAGTTTGGTGAACAAAAGAGTATAATAAAACAATCAAGTTCCAACCCTGAAACCCATAAAAAGTCAATGGAATTTGGAGTTGGACCAAGAAAAAAGGTATTAAACTTTTCACTACACTCATTGAACTTGAACAAAAAGTGGAGACATTTCAATCCCACAATTCAAAACACCAAGAGCAACTGGCCATAATGTGCGTGACACCAACATCTGATAAAGGGATAATATACACAGAGTCTTGAATGAGGTCAGCAGTTCCTTTTCCTCCCTACAGGCCAAGCAACACACCATTCTTCTTTTTTTTTTAGTAAGATAAAAAAGAATTAAGTTTCAATGAACAAATCTGTTATGCAATACTAACACCATAAAAGCCCAGGAGAGCATTGTCATGCATGCATTAATGTGATTTCAGAGTCAATAGAAAACCTGTTACGTTTCTTTTCAGAAGTGTTGTTATAGTGAGCTGTGCGGTCAACTTGATAAATGATAGTCTCTGTGATATGGTTCTGGGTGAGAAGGCATCACAAATTGCAGTCATGACTTTGCCCTTATAACCGGGAGTGCTTCTCCGTGCTGCCAACTTGTTACCACACCATTCAGGTAAAAAGGTATCAAGTATCAAAAGACACTGAACCTTTATGAACCCTTTACCCTCATAAACGACTGGCATTACTACAGATGCTTGTTTCTTTTTGCATAATTCACTTCATTTCACAGATGGGATTTGTGTTTAGGGGATATGAGTCCCCACAATGCTTGTCATTATTCTTGTTTAATAATCTTGTTTTGATAAATGATCAGCCTGTTGAAACAGTAGAGGAGTTTAAATATTTAGGGAACCTTTTTTGATCGCACACAGCCAACACAGAATACATTTTTAAAAAAGCAATACAGCGCTAATCAGGAAATTAGATTCAAACAATAATAAGCAAGAACATCTTAAAGACTGTCTACAAAAGTCTTGTTGTAGGTGTCTTAACTTTTAGTATGTGTACATGGTATGGGCCCCAAAACTAGACTATCCATAATCACAAACATTGCCAGTAAATGAAAGAGCAACAACAACTGGGTTGTATAAACGCAGGGGAAACAAAAAGCCAGACAAAGTGTGTCTGGTCCCACTCATCCTCTTTTTAAAGAATTTATAAAAGTGCCCTTGGGAAGACGCTATACAGTAGATCCGCCGCAGCAAGCATGAACATTTACAAAATGTCTTTCATACCAAATGCAATAACTTTACTTAATTCATAAACACCATTCACACCAGGACCATGTCCGTTATTGTTATCTGTACTGTGCATGTTGTGCTATTTATTGTATTTACTGTGATTTACTGCAAGTTGTGTTATTTATTGTATGTATTGTGACTTACTATGATGTGTTTTAACCAACCTGTGAAGCAGAAGGTAAATTTCCACATTTGTGGTCAATAAAAATGATTATTATGATTATTATTAGTAGTAGTAGTAGTAGTAAATCTAAGTGTTTCCTGTTTTTATTTCCTGTTAATCATCTTGATTAGTGTTGTTCATTTCACAGCTCACCGTCACATGTTCAGACACAAAAACAAGGCTGTCAGCTGGGAGTTCAACAAGGGTTTTTCCTCCATTCCTTCACACAATAGAAGTCAGCACAATTACGAGAATACATTCTTCGTCACTGCTGCAGGAAGAGCACAGTACAATCATTAACTGCCACTTACAGCATGTCTGATGTCTAATATTTCTTTGACTGATAAGCTCCAGTCGTGGGAACGAGACTCTGCTAGAGCCATAACTCATATTTTGCAAATTTATTTCAAAAATCTATTTGATCATTCACTAAATTAAGAATGTAAATTTGCCGTTGATCTCAGATAGTTTTAATACACAGACCAAAACAAGCGTCATCAAAGCCTTCAATTATTTCTACATTCACATGCAGTAATTTATAATCACAGAGTAAAATTCAGAATGAAGTATGTTTTACATTATTAAACTTTAAGCTGAAGAAAGACCAGTCCTGACTGTGATTTGATTTGACGGTGAATCTGTGCAGCCAATATGTTTTGGGGGAAAAATGAATCCTGTTTAATGGTTATTTGGCATAGTTTTCTTGTTGTTTCTAGCACTTGAATGGAACAGAGAATCACTGGACTCTCCTGTCAAATTCCCAATTCTTTTTTTTCTTTTTTTGGATTTATGCAAAATTAAGCTTTGTGTACACAAGCCAGATAATTAGCAACAGATAATTAGCCTTGTTAGTATTTGACCTTGGAATTATCAGGCACTCACAGGTGTGGTTCAAACATTGAAAAGTGTTTTGACCTGTCCTATTAAAAACATATGAAATCTATTAGACTTTGATTGCTTCAGATCTTATTTTCCTACTTTATCCAAAATCCAGTTCAAAAATGTGCATGAAGAAATTACTAATCAGATCAAATACACAGTGTTCAGGCTGGCTTTTTCACACTTGGCATGATTACTGGTATTTTATAAGATGACAATAGCCACTAACAGTAGAAGTCAAGGCACACATCACACAGGTGAAAACAGAAATGCACAGGACAAGAAACAGGATGATCTCCACTGCTCTCCCATGACACTTTTATCTGTAACTACAAAGCAACACATGAGACTCAAATCATGTCAAGTCAACCTTATTCTCTTTAGGAATGTTCCTTTCAAATACAGTACACCTAAATTATTAAATGCTTTATACAAACAAAACGCTCTGTCCTAAGTACATTAAGTGACAGAGTGTCACCAAACCCTGACATTAAGAGCTGTACAACCACAGTTAGAGAACAAATAGACAAAGGTCGTGCATTGAGCAAATATAATTATTTGTGTTGTCTGTGTCTCAGGAGGGAACATGTACCTGTACATTTTCAAAAGGTTTCCTTTCCATTATATAACCATTATATAACTGACAACAATGCAATGAGGCCGTGTGCCATTAGAAACTCTTCAGTGGATCTATGAGTCTTCACATTTCCTCATTCATGAGCTAAATTGTTGTTTCAGTTTTGTCTCTAAAAATAAACCACCACTAGTTTGGCATTGTTGTGATTGCAGCCTGACACGCATGCCTCAAAGCTGTGGAACAGCGCCGTGAAATTCCCTCTTTGAGGCTCTACGTGAGACGACGGAACAAAACCGCGTCTTTAAAAATTGGAGGAAGGTAGATGTTGTGGAATGTTTCTCGCACGAAACCGATCAATCACATGAAAATCTATTGTGTGAGTTACATAAGAGCTTTCAAGCATGATGGATGTGTTGCTTTCTTCCAAAAATTGAAATCAAACTGCTTTATAAATAATATATCGGAAGGAACATTGGAACAATTCCAAGAAACTCTTTGTTTGTGTGACTCAGATCTTGTCATACGTTTGGTCACATATACTGTCATCAGTAGACATTCACATGACACACATGGTTTCACACTAATTATTTCTAAGTGAGATAAGTTGTTGTTGTGAAGTCACTTTCTGTTACCAGTCAGAAGCATTACCTCGGCTTCACAGGGATATACTAATGGCAGCTTTTTGGTTTATATATATATCCTAAAAACCCAGTGAGCTTAAAATCTCTTTTTCAAGTGTGACCTGGCCAAGAGGGCAAACACAGACATTGTTACAACAATAGAAACAAACAATACAAGCATACAAATACAACTGTCACACACCACAAGTGAGCAAACATGACATCCAGTTTGTGTGCAACACAGAAACAGCTGTAATGCACAAACGACCTACATCGACCTAGAGTGCCACTTTCTCGATCCCTGAGAATGGACTTAAATTCCCCCGTAGTAATCAGCTCTGACAACTTCAGGTCCTTCGGTACATTATTCCAGGAAGAAGGAGCAGCGTATTTAAAAGGGTGTTTTGCCTCGTTCCGTTCTAACCTTTGGTACCAACATCTGTAGAATATTGTGAGAGCGCAGGCCATATTGATTTTGGTTTGTGCAAATGTATGTACACAGATACCAAGGGATTTATAAGAGCCAACCAATGCGAAAGTCTGCAGTCTGCAGTTTGATGTCCATCCATTATCTGTAACCGCTTATCCTATACAGGGTTGTGGGGGGGATGGAGTCGATCCCATGCTGACATTGGGTAAAGGCGGGACGGTGTACATCGTGGACAGGTCGCCAGACTATCACAGGGCTGACACATAGAGACAGACAACCATTCACACTCACATTCACACCTAGGGGCAATTTAGAGTCAACAATGAACCTGCATGTCTTTGGACTGTTGGAGGAAACCAGAGAACCCATAGAAAACCCACGCTAACACAGAGAGAACATGCAAACTCCTCACAGAAGGCCTGGTTTGAACCTGCAACCCTCTTGCTGTGAGGCGGCGGTGCTAACCACTGCACTAATGTGCCGCCCCATGTTGGATGTCACATTTTTAAAAAATCTGTTGCACAAAATACCAGGAACAGAAGAATTACATCTTTTACATCCAAATAACAAGTTCCTATAACTAGGTCATATTTTAATTTAAGTGTATTTGTGAGAGGGTCGCTTTAAACTAAAAACCCACTGTGTTGTTTTAAAAATGACAACAGCACATCTGTATTTGAGACCATTTTAAACTTGGTTCCATGTACAGGTCAGGTAAAATAATAATAATCATCTATACAGATAATTAACTAAATAATTGATTTAAACCTGCAGTATGTTTTTGGCATCATTGGGCAAAAAAATCCATGATACTCTTTCAGCATATTGTAATTCAAGTGTTCTGAGAGATAACTAGACTTCTGCACCTCCTCATGGCTCTGTTTTCAGACTTTAGAAAATCCAAATGGTGACGGGAGATTTTGGACAATCACAGGTCATTTTAGAGAGAGAGTGTTCCTATTTAACGTTCCTATTGGCTGTGCTCCGGCTGGTGGGCGGTGCTTGGTATTTCCTCAACTGATCTCAACATGGCTGCCAGGTAACAAAGTGTCTCATTTTACAGCTAAACAGTACACTACAAGATGATTCTGAAAAGTCGAGAAATAGGCATTACAGTAACAGAATATTGATTCATATTTGATCAGCGCTGCCTAGTTTGACCGTTTGATCGGCGTTCGCGAGTGATTGACAGCTGCTCAGAGACGGCAGACTCCAGCTCGGCTCTGATTGGTTGTTTTCTTCCGGTCTGTGAAATCTGGCAGATGCCATCAGGTGCACCGGAGGACTCAAAGGCACATGATTTTTTTTTCAGATTACCTGTTTCATGCACTTCTGTCAGGATATATTGATCGTTTTATAAAAATAACTTTTTAAAACCATATCCGCTCCAATTCTACCCACTGCAGCTTTAATTATTTGGTACTGTATTGTAGTTATGTACCTTTTGACCTCCGCAATACGGTCTATTCCTTACAATGATTATACAATTACAGAAAATAACATTGTTCCTGGTGAAAGTTGACGGTAAGGGAGATAAGATAGGAGCTCTTTGCAGGTCATAAAGGACTCCAAGACTCTTACAGATAAAAGAAATAACATCAAAAACATCCTCTCTTCCCGAAAAGGAAACGGCGTGTTTGTGGACCGAGCCCAGATTTATTTTCAGGTAACCCTACCCTACTTCCCTTCAACAATATAAGCACAATGACCCTGAGCACAGATACTTTGGACACATTCACACAGTTTTCAGATAAACAAGACGGCTTGAAAGTTCAGTTTAAAGCCTTGTAACCTTGAATAAAATGTGTAAACCTCTATGTGGCATAGAAGAAATCCCCTAGGTGTGTGTGTGTGTGTAAAACACCTGTTGAGTGTTTCTTAAAGACAACCCTACAGTTCCTTTACAAACACTGAGTATGAGTCATAGGTGTTGTTAAAAGGATTCCAGTCATTCGTCTGTTTTACTTCCTTCTAATACAGGAAACAATTATCAAGAAACATTCCCATCATCATATTCTTGATTAGTTGCATTGCATTGTGCAAGGGTGTAGCAGAATTACTGTAATGTTGACAAGGGAGTATAAACCTATGGGTGTGCCTCATACAGAGTATGTGAGTGGATTGTTTAGTGTAATTAGAATAAAAGAGAGGCTGCCAGAAGGAGAAATGTGTTTCTTAATTAATCAAATTCCAGAAAGGCATTTCAAAGAATCAAATCTACATCCTGCTTTTATTACATTACAGTAATGCCATTATTACATTTGAGTACTTAACAGGTGAAAAGCAGCCTGTTTTTGCATCCTAAAATGGAAACATGACTACATGGTGTGCAAATCATATGAAAACAAGATAATTACAGCCAGTCATGTGAGGTAAAGAAGGGAACTTATGGTAATATTTGTGGTTTGACTTGTTGGCTATGTGACAAAGCAACCGTCCAGCTGAAACGGCCCGCAGGGGATGAAATGCCACACATGAGTATTTGTCTGTGCAGTTTTTGTTTACTCATTCCACCTGTTTTACATTTTTGCAGCCCTGCGTGCGGTGTGCTTATTGTATTCTGAGTTATGACATATTAAAATGTCTCTTATTGCCAGGCCATATCTTATAAAACAAACAATACTACACTTCAGGTA
The DNA here is from genome assembly GCA_916700995.1 of Hozukius guyotensis. Taxonomy (NCBI): domain Eukaryota; kingdom Metazoa; phylum Chordata; class Actinopteri; order Perciformes; family Sebastidae; genus Hozukius; species Hozukius guyotensis. The sequence continues at coordinate 42,804 of CAKALU010070498.1, forward strand.
AAATGGCCTGATTTGACCTTTAGTCAGCGAGGTTAACTATGGTGACAACACCCTATAACTTTGTGATACTCTAGGCTTTATTACCAACCAGGGAAAGCAAACAAGTGCCAAAAGGCTTAAAAGTGTTTCAACCGGTTTGTGCTGGATAATTAAACATTTTTGAATATGCACCACTAAAGCACAATATTTACAGACACAATAAGGGCCTTAAGGTGGGTCCTGCTTTATTACCATAATCTTGAGAACAGAGAGCTGTTGTTTGACTATCATTTTTCATTGCAGCATGTGCTAATAGCAGTGGTGGAGGAAGGAGTTTAATCATTTACTAAAATACTACACAGCAAGTAAAAGTCCTGCATTCACACGTGTACCTATAAGTATAAGTACAGAAGTGTTTGCAACATGTAGTAATAATCAAAATAGTACACATTATGAGGCATGTCCAAGGTCAGTGTTATGTTATTGGATTGTTATTATTGATGCATTAACATGTAAGCAGTATTTTAATGTTGTAGCTTGGGCCTGAAGCCAGTTTTAACTGATTTATATGCATTATATATTATGAACAACTACTAAATGGTTGTCAATCAACAACGTTTTTATCAATCAACATTTATTTGTATAGCCCTTTACAATAACCAAAAGTTGCCCAAAGTGCTTCACATTAACATAAAAAAAAATAACAGGAATAAAAAACACAACATATCATAAAATCGTGTTGGATAAAAGTATTGGTGTAAAAAGTACAATATTTCCCTATAGATTTTTAGTGGTGTAGAAGTATAAAGTGGAATAAAATGGAAATACTCAAGCAAAGTGCTTCAAATGTGTATTTAACAATCCTTGTACAAATTTGTATTACTATCGCTATTGACTGCTAAAATCCATCACATATTTTCTTACTGCCTAAAAATGACCTCTGTTAAAATTCAAGACAATTTTTAATAGATTTTCAAGGACTTAAGGCATCAATTTGTTATAAAATTCAGTTTTCCACATCCTTGATACAAACACTACATCCAGCATGGTACACTGCTGACACCTGGCGGTAATGGTGCGTCACTACACTTTAAAATGAAAGTTTTCACTTCTATATCTAGATGGATTAATATCATATAAATGATTTAATCTTGATTTCTCAACTGAAAAGCATTTTATTTCATCATAGTTTTACAATATTATCATTTTTCACTGCAGCATGTGCTAATAGCAGTGGTGGAGGGAAGGAGTTTAATCATTTACTTAATACTTTATACTAATACTACACAGCAAGTAAAAGTCCTGCATTCACACTTGTACCTATAAGTATAAGTACAGAAGTGTTTGCAACATGTAGTAATAATCAAAATAGTACACATTATGAAGCATGTCCACGGTCAGTGTTATATTATTATGTTATTGGATTGTTCTTATTGATGCATTAACATGTAAGCAGCATTTTAATGTTGTAGCTTGGGCCTGAAGACAGTTTTAACTGATTTATATGCATCATATATTATGAAAAACTACTAAATTGCTGTCAGATAAAAGTATTGGTGTAAAAAAGTACAATATTTCCCTATATATCTTTTAGTGGTGAAGAAGTAAAGTGGAATAAAATGGAAATACTCAAGCAAAGTGCTTCAAATGTGTAATTAACAATCCTTGTACAAATTTGTATTACTATCGCTATTAGTATGTGTATAGAGTATGTGTATTTCAGTCTGTGGGGTGGATTTGAGGAATGGGTTAGGTGATGGGTTGAAGCGGAGCACAAATATAAATCACTTTAAAAAACTATACAAAAAAGATATTTTTGGGAGGTGTATGGTTGAGGAAGAGTTGTGATAAGGGCTGCGTTAAGGGTTGGTTTATAGCTACTTTTTAACTCCGGATGGATATGTGGGTTGTAAATAAACTTGGGATGCTGTTCATATATTTAATTTGGGATGTAAATAAATCTGGGATAGTTTATATATTATATTATATTATATTATATTATCATTCTATGATATATGAGTTATTAGAGGAGAAGTGAGAAAGGGGTAGGGAAATTTAAGTTTTACTTCTACCTATACTCCTTTTCGGACACTATTACTCTTGTTTTGTTTTTTTGTTTTTTTTATCTGTTTTTATTTATTTTTATGTTCGAAATAAAGTCTTTCATTCATTCATTCATTCATTCATTCTATTGACTGCTAAAATCCATCACACATTTTCTTACTGCCTAAAAATGACCTCTGTTTAAATTCAAGACACTTTTTTATAGATTTTCAAGGACTTAATGCATCAATTTGTTATAAAATTCAGTTTTCCCACATCCTTGATACAAACACTACATCCAGCATGGTACACTGCTGACACCTGGAGGTAATGGTGCATCACTACACTTTAAAAAGAAAGTTAATTTAAATTTACATTTTTTAATTTAATTTTGTTTTAATTTATTTATTTGCACATATATAAAACTGCACAAAATCCAGACAATGAAAAAGAAAAAAGAAATATATCAGGAGAGTGTCAAAGGACCCCCCCCCCCAACCCCAGGAGTTTTCACTTCAATATCTAGATGGTTCAATATCATATAAATGATTTAATCTTGATTTCTCAACTGAAAAGCATTTTATTTCATCATAATTTAGTAGTACAATATATCATCTCTGTGATGAACAGGTATTAAAGGTGCAGCGGCCCCTTTAAGAAATCCGACCAGAGCTGGAGCGCCCAGCGCGGCGCGTAAACCGAATTCTGTTGTTGTCAGCAGCAACCAGCTAATGTCGCTGTAAGCTAAGCTAACGTTAGCCTACCGGTTAGCTAACAGCACACTGTCGTTTAGTCTCATTCACCGGAATAAAGAAGTAGAGTTTCGATTGTACCGGTCAGAATAGTCGCTCTCACCGGCTGTTTGTTGTCAGGACATCAGGGAAGATGACTTCTGCCCCGGTGAGTGTACAGTAACGTTAGCTAGCTGTATATGAGCACACTGAAGCTGGTTTCTGGTTGGTAGCTTCACTGTCACTGCTCACAAGTAGCTCAAAGACGAGAGTAGCAATACAGAGTTATTTTATATGATATGGGAACTTTCCTCATGAACATAATTTACCCTATTTGTGTTAATAAATTATCATAAATGAGGGTGATTGTACCCTTGTTGTTATGTTGTCTGGGTGAAATGTCTGGTAAAGTTATTTCAGGCAAAGGGGTCCCTTGACCTCTGACCTCAAGATATGTGAATGAAAATGGGTTCTATGGGTACCCACGATTCTCCCCTTTACAGACATGCCCACTTTATGATAATCACATGCAGTTTGGGGCAAGTCATAGTCAAGTCAGCACACTGACACACTGACAGCTGTTGTTGCCTGTTGGGCTGCAGTTTGCTATGTTATGATTTGAGCATATTTTTTATGCTAAATGCAGTACCTGTGAGGGTTTCTGATATTTGTCATTGTTTTGTGTTGTTAATTGATTTCTAATAATACATATATACACACATTTGCAAAGCAAGCATATTCTCCCACTCCCATGGTGATAAGCGTATTAAATACTTGACAAATCTCCCTTTAAGGTACATTTTGAACAGATAAAAAATGTTTGATTAATCCTGATTAATCATGGACAATCATGCGATTAATCACAATTAAATATTTTAATCAATTGACAGCCTTAATAAAAAAATACAAAATCAAGTGAAATATGAGTTATGTGCAGTGCAGTGTGTTGCAGGGGTCCGGGTCTTTTTTCTCTTTTGGTCAAGACAATTTGAATATTACATTTTAAATACATTTTAAGAACTTTCTAGGTACTAATGTAGGATGAGGATCCATACAGGCAGGGTCTGGAAGTAACATTTTTTTCTCACCTGCCACTGTGGCAGGTCAATGAACATTTCTACCGGTCACTCAATTTCTTTGTCTGCCACTTCTGAAATCTAAGTAGAACTCTTTAAAATTGTAAACACTGAGTCAGTGGTACCAGACTGTAGAATTATGGAATATATCATGTAACCTTAATCCATGACTATATCTAACACTTCATTTTACAGGTCCACAAATTTCATGGTAATTAGGTGATAATTAGCAAGTTACCTATTTGAAATTTCTTTGGAATTACTGCCAAATTACCCCAATATTTACCTATAAATGTAACGAATATTCTTTATTATAAACATAATTTAATAATGGTATGTTAAAATAGCATCTCAGCGTTCAAACTAGGCCCTTAGGCTTGAGGCTTAAATATATTACCAGCTATTGGGAAATAGCAGATTAAATAATGTTTATAAAAAAGTCATTTTTTATCAATTTTGAGGTAAATATTGGGGTAATTTGGCAGTAATTCCAAAGAAATTTCAAATACTTGCAAATTATCAGCTAATTACCATGAAATTTGCGGACCTGTAAAACGAAGTGTTACCATATATTTAATTTAGGCTTTAGAATTGCTTTTTAAAAATAATATTTCTTAATATAAGGAAAACCTGTCTGCCATGGTGGCAGGTGACCTGAAATTATTACCTGCCCCAGCCAACATTTACCCTGTGATTTGGCAGGTGGCAGGTGCTAATTTCATTCCCTGCATACAGGTATAATGTAGTTATAACGGTGAATGATCTGGTTATACTCTCTCCATCCATTAACTAGTCTCCATCCCTCTAATCCCAGTTGACATTGGGCGAGAGTGGTCTGACAATAACATATCAACAATGAACCAACTTCGTTAAGACGATAGTTTCTTTATTTACATCTCTAGTTACCTTATATAAAAAAAACACAAAAGTACAAAACTTTACTAAAATGTATGTAAGAGCTCCTCCTGCTCAATATAAAACCCATCACAAGTTCCAGAAGTCCTTTCACCGTGTTCAACTCTCGACGCCATACTTACATACAGTAATTCCAAAGAAATTTAAAATACTTGCAAATTATCAGCTAATTACCATGACATTTGTGGACCTGTAAAATGAAGTGTTACCATATATTTAATTTAGGCTTTAGAATTGCTTTTTAAAAATAATATGTAGGGTTAGGGTTAGGGAAGGGTTAAGGTTAAGGAAAACCTAAGGTTAAGGAAAACCTATCTGCCATGGTGGCAGGTGACCTGAAATTCTTACCTGCCACAGCCAACTTTTACCCTGTTATTTGGCAGGTGGCAGGTGCTAATTTCATTCCCTGCATACAGGTATAATGTAGTTATAATGGGTGAATGATCTGGTTATACTCTCCATCCATTAACTAGTCTCCATCCCTCTAATCCCAGTTGACATTGGGCGAGAGTGGTCTGACAATAACATAGCAACAAGGAACCAACTTCGTTACGACGATAGTTTCTTTATTTACATCTCTAGTTACGTTATATAAAAAAAAACACAAACGCAAAAAGTACAAAACTTTACTAAAAGCATGTAAGAGCTCCTCCTGCTATATAAAATCCATCACAAAGTTCCTAAAGTCCTTTCACCGCGTTAAGTTAACTCTCGACGCCATACTTGTCAAAGTGTCTCATGATGATGCCCAGCTCCAGCTCCACAGTCCCCATGGCCTCGGTGTGCAGCCTGTATCTGTCCGCCCCGCTGTAGATGAGGTCCGGGCTGCGGAGCTGCGGGCCTCCGCCGACAAACATGTGAGCCAGCTGCTCCTGCCAGGAGCCCAGCGGCCTCCACGTCACACAACTGACCCGGTGCTGTCCGGGGCTGGACGGGACATGGCAGTACCCGTACCCGTACAGCTGGCCGCGGCCGAACGAGTCCTGGTGCCACACCTGGAGGTGGATCTTCGGCCAGCCTTGCAGCCCTTTAGTGGCGTAGTGCAGATCGATGGGGTGGCTCCAGTACGCCATGTCTCCTATCTGGGGGACGTCCACCTGGGTCTGTCCCTCCTTCAGCCCGGACAGGAGACGCCACGCTCCTCCTGTGTGCACTCCCCATTTGCAGAATAGGCTGTTCTGCGGGAAACCTCCGGCCCCAACGATCTGGCCTATGATGTGCAGCTCTGCCATGTTACATATGTCCCCTTTACAAAATAAGACATGCAGCACCGAGAGTCCTCTCAAGTCCTCCACCACTAGCACAACAGCTAGCAGAGACTATAGCACAACAGCTCTCCACGGTCTCCTTGGTAACTGCTGTCGACGCGGCGACTAGTGATGTGTTGGTTGCTAACGAGCCGGTTCAAAGAGCCGGCTCTTTTAAGTGAACGATAAGAGCCGGATCCCGTCCGAGAGCCATATTTTTTTCTTTAATTAATTCAAGGCAGAATGATAGGAGGATCTTCTCCGCGCCACGGGCACTCCATGCACTGACTGTGACTGAATGTTGTGTTAATGAGTCCGTGCGACCAATCAGGTGGTGACAGACAAGGATCATACCATCAAGAAGGGAGGGGCGGGGGTGCGCGGCGCGCTGACGGTCTACAGGTACAGAGCAGGAGGAAGAGGAGGAGAGAAAGAGAAAGAGGAGTGCGGTGCGCGAATAGCAGACAATATGAGTGACAGTCGGAAACGGAGCAGCATGTAAAATGACGGTATTCTGGAAATTATAAGGTTTAGTATAATTATATTGAATAATTTAAGTGATATATGTGCACACATACTAATCATAGGTCAAAACAGCGCTAAATTTGGCTAAATTATAAAAGGCAGAAGTGGTAAAACGAAGAGCCGTTTGGGAGCCGAAAGAGCCGGCTCTTCTTGGTGAGCTGTGCCAAATGATCTGGCTCACTAAAAAAAGACGGAATTCCCATTACTAACGGCAACATTCCACCCTGAGTGTAGTTTCTCAGGCAACACTTCCTGTCACAATGCCAACAGACCCCTGCATTCTTGAATAGCATCTAGAGGCCTAAAGCCTAACCTTTGCCAAATTAGTGTTAGGTTTTCGACACAATGCCAGATATCCAGCTAATTTGACGGGTGGAGATTTTTACTTGCGTTGGCACAACTTTGAAAACTGCCGCCTGACAGGCTAAGCGGAGGGCATAATAAAGTCGTGAGGTCTCTGCGTTTGACGTGTTTCCTTGTTGGCATCGTTTATGAAACAAAATAAGACATCCATAAAAAAAAAATATATATATATATATATGGCATTTTCATAATAAATAGAATACATATATATATTCTATTTATTTATATATATATATATATATGTATATATGTATATATATATATATGGCATTTTCATAATAAATAGAGTATATATATATATTCTATTTATTATGAAGACATCGCTGCATGTTCATTCATCATAATCAACCTGTTATGATGACTGAATTCAACTTCACCGCAAGCCTCAAAACGAGTCTTAATTTGTTGGTGTTTGTCTGGGATTTAATCAGGCTTTGGAGTCTAATAATGATAACACTGTGAAACAGCGCCACTCCACGGCTGTAGTGCTTCCAACTCCAGCCAGTATATTTTGCTGCACATAATATTTGCAACAATTTCCCTTGGGATAAAGAAAGTTCTATCTTATCTAAATGCCCATGGTTTAGTAATGATGTTTTCAACAATCAGATATGGGTGTAATGGGCCTTTATTATCACAGAAGACATTTAGACTAGTCATAGTATGAAAAGCACAGGTGTCACTAGTATGTCACTAGTACCATTAACACAACAACTCTGCTGTTTTCTATTCACATGTCCCAGTAAGTCATGGCAGTGTGACTGTGAGCCAGCATACACAACACCAGGAGCCTGAAACTGTATCAGCTACATATAATTCAGCCATCATTAATTTTATTATCAACACCTGAACTGACCTATTGTGACATGTCAAAATGTCTTAAGTGAAAAAGGCCTGTTGCTCTGGTGTCCTTATACTTTTGGCTACATAATGTATGTAGCTGGATTCTCAGTAGCATTTTTATTGTTTAATTGTTTTAATTGTCAGTATTTTACCAGCCAAAAGTTTACCCTGCTTTACTTGCCTGTATTGAAAACAGAGTAGACTTATCTGTACAAACTCTTAACTCATTGCAGAGAATGCTATCAGTTTTTAGCTACGTATGACAATTAGGGGCCTGTTTGCTTATGTTACCAGGCCACTGCCTATCATGTCACACACCCACACAGATTGAACTTTGATTGTTGCTTCTTTACTCATATTTAATGTTATTGACAAATACTCTGAAACAAATGCTCACAAGCTTTAATATGTGGCTGCTGCAACCTGTCTCTCTTTTTATCCATACAGTCTGATCCAACTCTAGAGAGACATTTCAAGGGTCACAGGGACAATGTTACAAGTGTGGACTTCAGCTGCAACATGAAACAGATTGGTAACTGCTACTTAATTTTACTCTGTGCCTTTTGTGTTTATCTGTCTGTGGCCAGATCATTTGCTGCATCTGATTTCTTTTTATTTTATTGTCTATGTGCTATGGTTTCTACACATTTTGTTCAGTTCCACACCTGTGCTCCCTCCCTTCCCAGCCACAGGCTCTCATGACTCCTGTGTGATGATCTGGAATATGAAACCTCAGATGCGAGCGTATCGTTTTGATGGACACAAAGATGCCGTCACTTCTGTTCAGTTTTCTCCCTCTGGCCACCTGGTGGCCTCTGCCTCCAGAGACAAGACTGTACGTCTTTGGGTGCCCAGCATGTGAGTTTTCTAACTTATTCCACCTTTTGTTTTTTAAGTACATCTCTATCATCTCTCATTATTATTTATTGTATTGTACTGGAAAGCTACCACAAAGGACAATGATACTGACTCATAAAAGCAACAAATCTAGGTAGTTGTTGTACTGAATCTCCTGCTTCTGCCAACACAGAAGAAGGCACACATTTCTGAACACCCACTTGTTTTTGATAATTTGTTTTAAACTTTAGTGTTGTCTTGGTGTTTATTTTTTTGTTTGTTTGTGTGTTTGTGTGCGTGTGTGTGTGTGTCTACAGGAAGGCTGAGTCAACAGCTTTCAGGGCTCACACTGCCACCGTGCGAAGCGTTAACTTTTCTGGCGATGGACAGAATCTGGTCACAGCCTCTGACGACAAGACCATCAAAGTGTGGACCGTCCACAGGCAAAAGTTTCTCTTCTCTCTCAACCAGCACATCAACTGGGTCCGCTGTGCCAAGTACGATGCACACACAAACACACATACCCGCACACATACATACAGTTTTCACAATTAGATATAACTAACTGGCTGCTGCAGATATTTGTTGTATTTACATATAGATATATCCTGTACATTTCTGAATTATTTTACAATTTGAGTGAAGGCAGCCGACGCCAATAGACTCAACAAGCTCATCAGGAAAGCAGGTTCTGTCCTGGGAGTTGAACTGGAGTCTTTGGTGGAGGTGTCTGAGAGGAGGATGCTGAGGAAACTACTCAGTATTAGGGATGACACCTCTCATCCCCTGCACACCACACTGGAGTCATACCAGAGCAGCTTCAGCCGTAGACTGAGACCACAGAGGTGCACCACAGAACGCCACAGAAGGTCTTTCTTACCAGTGGCCATCAGACTATAACTCCTCCCCCTTCTGCAGGAAGGACAACAGAGAACAAAAATAATATCAATATCATGTGCAATACTACTTTTTTCCATTCTCATGTGCAATATCACTGTTTAGTGTGTGCAATATTAATGTCCATCATGTGCAATGTTACTTCTTTTCTCATCTGTGCAATATTACTTCCTTTTCTGTTTTTTAGCTTACTTTACCTTTTTTATTTTACTTATCTTATTTACTCATTTTACTAAATGTATCTTACTTAATTGTTATTCTATTAGGGCACTGGTGCTAGAAATAGTACTTTTTATTTTATACACTTGTATTCTATACACTTGAACTTGTTGTAATTTTGAGCAATCTCTGGCACAAGAATTTCCTTCGGGATTAATAAAGTTCTATCTTATCTTATCTTATCTTATCTTATCTTATCTTTAATGAATACATGTCATTAGTAAAAAGTGAAGCTGAAGACGTAGGTAATGGACAGGTTTTGATCTATAATTTTCAATACATTTTTTGCAGGTTTTCTCCAGATGATCGTTTGATTGTGTCGTCCAGTGATGATAAGACTATAAAGCTGTGGGACAAGAATAGCAGAGAGTGCATTCATTCTTTCTATGAACATGCGGGGTGAGTAATTGAGACTAGAAAAAAAGATGCATGGGAAAAATGTGGATAAGAAATGTTCTGATGTGTGTGGGAGAAAGAATTGCAGTGAGTGAAGAAGAATAATCCATCTTATTGTGTTTCTTCTGGTATTTTTGTAAATGTTGAGGGTTTAGAGCATTATATACTTGTGTAATTTATTTATTTAAAAACACTGATGTTTCAGCAACAACAACTGAAAAAGGCGACGGGTCCCATAACCATGTGTTTTGTCAAAATCACTGTAACCAAGACACTGAACTCCTACTCATTCATTACAACAAATGTCTCTAAAAGCATCCGCTAAAAGCCTCAATTGAGTGTTTTTGAGTTGTTGTAAAAAATATTTCAAGAACAGAAAATATTCTCTGGTGGGTGTTGCCAAGTAATATTTTAGATCAAAAGTGTTGTGTTAGTTGAATTAACCTGAAATAATGAATTTGAAGTACTGTTAAAGCTTGGCCAAGGGCCTAATTTCATTAAATGTCATGTTTTCTTTCTCCTGAAGTTATGCAAACCATGTGGACTTCCATCCCAGTGGAACATGCATCGCTGCAGCCAGTACTGACAACTCTGTCAAGGTGTGGGACATCAGATCCCATAAGATGCTACAGCACTACCAAGGTAAAGACCCCTCAAAAAACGTATAAAGGAAGTATCTGGTTTATAATGATGTCATTTGAAGATCATGGTCAATTGCTACAGCGAACTACAATTTGAATTCAATCACTGCGTATTCGTAGCTTTAATGCAAAGTCATTATTTGAATTACTAAGTCTTCAAAGTTGACGCGATAATAACGCATTACCGCAAATTTGTTTTAACGCCACTAATTTCTTTAACGCAACTTGAGATTTTTATTAACCTCTTAATAATGGCCCGGCGGCTATTCGATCTTTCAGAGGTTGTAGCGGGCTCATTTTTAAAGCTAGAGTGAAGATACTGGAATCATATGAAACTAGAAAAACCTAAGGAATCAATTGGTACCAACAATGCACTTCGCTTGTCGTGAAGGAGGTTAAATAACGCTCCAAACTTACGATACATTTTGGCGAGGAAAAACTGTCATGGCCATTTTCAAAGGGGTCCCTTGACCTCTGACCTCAAGATATGTGAATGAAAATGGGTTCTATGGGTACCAACGAGTCTCCCCTTTACAGACATGCCCACTTTATGATAATCACATGCAGTTTGGGGCCAAGTTATAGTCAAGTCAGCACACTGACACACTGACAGCTGTTGTTGCCTGTTGGGCTGCAGTTTGCCATGTTATGATTTCAGCATATTTTTTATGCTAAATGCAGTACCTGTGAGGGTTTCTGGACAATATTTGTCATTGTATTGTGTTTTTAATTGATTTCCAATAATAAATATATACATACATTTGTATAAAGCAGCATATTTGTCCACTCCCATGTTGATAAGAGTATTAAATGCTTGACAAATCTCCCTTTAAGGTACATTTTGAACAGATAAAAGATGTGCGATTAATTTGCAATTAATCGCGATTAATCATGGACAATCATGCAATTAATTGCAATTAAATAGTTTAATCGATTGACAGCCCTAGAATTAATAAATGACAACCACATCAACCCTTAAGACAAACATTTATGGACGCATTTACTACATTTTTTGCTTCAAGAAACTCAGTTTATCCACTCTTGATGCCTTATAGCTATTGTATTAATAGAGGTTTTATATTTAAACAACATAGGTGAGTTTTACAGGCTTTTATAATATACTGGATCCCTAACACAGTAAAAGCACTTGTAAAGCCATAGCCCAGTAGAAAAATGTCTTGGGCTTCTATGGCAAACCAAGTCAAAGTCTTGTCGTCCACTCCCACCCAGACTCTGCAACACAGCTAAAGTGAAGCCTCACCTTTAAACACAGTGAAAAATACAGCAAATTACTGAAATAACACCAAGATAAAATTAAGCTTTTAAAGCTCACGGTTAAAGTGGTAATCAAGATTCCTCGCATATTCAATAAGCCAAATGTTGATGCCTTTTGTCAGTCTGCCTCTCGGTCTGATTGTTCTAATCAGCTCTCTTAAATGGATTTGAGCTGTGAGATCTAATAATGGATAATCACATCTGTCTGAGGAGATGGGGCATGAAGATAAAAGCTTTTCCTCTCCTCTCATGTCTTCTCCTCTCCACAGTGCTTCACTTTACATACTGTAGTTAATCACCAATTGTGCCAGCCTAAAGTGTGAAATTGTGGTCAAAATGTGGCGTGGTTACTGTTAGATCCTCATGAGAATTATTGGTAGTTGGTATCATGTTTAGTTGTCTTTTCTCTTTTAGTTATTTTTGCTTGCTGTTGGCTGGTTAATTCAACTGGCTTTGAATTTATTAGGGTGTTTACATTGCTCACTGTCCTTGCGTGAACCTAAGCCATACCCAAAGAATACATCCCCCTGCTCTCAGTATAGTTGGATGCAGCCTTTCAGCATCGTGATGCAGCTAGAGGTACCACTATATCTTATATATGTCATAGCATCTTGTAGCCAGCAGAGGGACCATGTCGCTCGTCGAATGTCTCGCTTGTCCTCTTATTTGTCTCAGTCAAGAACCCAGTCACCAGATGGTAGATTGATTTCAGGTCCGGGGAAGTTTTGATTAGTTGCTATAGGCTACTATACTTGACGTAATGATATGTGCTAATGTAAACCTGATGTTAAGCCATTCTCAAGTTACACAGCAACTGAGGCACTGGGATGTACAGCAGCAGCGCACTTCAGTGGGATCCAGGCAACCATGTTAGGAAGCATCTGGCCTGCTGAAGTGTCCTTGAGCAAGACACTGAACTCTTAAAACGCCCCTTAGGTGCTGGTGTATAACTGAATTTGTCCTCTGACATCAACTTGTTTGACCAACACTATTTTTTTGGTGTTCTTTTTATCTGATATTTATAACGTGTCGTATTTTGTCTATGCCTTAAACGTTAAATATCTTTAAAAATGTGTCAAAGTCATTGTTATTGTCATGATTTTAATCATAATGTTTAATAATGGCAGACAAAGTTGAACATGTAAAGCTGCAAAACACAGTAAAGCCTGATGAACAACAATGAGATGGTTACTTTTTGTCTTTAACTGCACACAGGGATACACTTCAGTTTGAATTACAGTAACAACATGTCTGTTTTAGTCCTGTCATAAAGCCTGTGACTGTGTTTTCCAGTCCACAGTGGTGCGGTGAACAGCTTGTCTTTCCACCCGGCTGGTAATTTCCTCATCACTGCGTCCAGCGATTCCACAATGAAGATACTGGACCTTGTAGAGGGCAAGCTACTGTACACACTGCACGGACACCAGGTAAGACACACACACACACACACACACACACACACACGACACATGGATACTGTTTAGATATCCTACAGATATCCTACAGATATCCTACAGGCCTAACTGTGCAGTTAACCCAGTCATGATCATGATAGGTCATGTCTGTAGTCTGCTCTGCTGTTCCTCAGTGTGTGGACAGCTATGTGTGTGTTTGACATTTCCTTTGTGCATGTTTGATTCTGTGAAGTGTGTGAGAGTGTGCGTATGATGCCTTTTTTGTATATGGTGTATTTTAGTACTTGCCAGGCGAGCGGGCAGCCCACTCATAATGACTCATCTCAGGGTTGTTGGAAGGAAACAGAACTGCGTTTGTGCCTCCGTTCCTCTGGATCCTCTCTTCCTCCTCTTCTTCTCTTCTTCCTCCTCTCTTGTTTTCGTCCCGTGCTTTTTTCTCTGCGTGTTCTGGGGACGTTTTAGTGTTGCCCATCGTCATTATCATCCTCATTTTCCTCCTTGTCCTTCTCTATTAACTCCCACCTCTCATGTACTCCCATTTTGGCTGGCTGGACTTGTCGGCCGGACGGCTCACTGACTGTATCTGTTTGTTTGAACAGCTGATGGACTGGCGTGCTGGCTAGTTGTGGAAATCAGTGGCTTGCCAGTACCACATGTGGTCCATCTGTTTATCTATCCCTCTGTACACGTTGCCCGTCTCTCATTTCTGCCTCTTTTTGTCTGTGTCACCCGTGCTTCTCTTCAACCGCTTGCCAAGACTCTTCTCTTTGTCAAGATATAAAAAAAAGCACTTTTTTCCCCCCCTTCTCACTTCACACCTCCAAATTTGTCATCTCCTGCACTCTGTCTCCGTTTCTGTTGTTGTTCTTTTTGGCTCAGTGGTGACTTCGCCAATCTGTTGGTGCTGCAAGCGCTCGGGGTGTTAATTGTCTCTCCAGTCGCATAGCTTGAAAATGGGAGAGACCCCCATCTGTTCGGTGTGGGTGTGTAGGTTTATGTGTGTTTATGTGTCTGCTCGTCTGTGTATGTGCGTAGACCTATGTGCATGTACTGTATGTGAAAACACATGAGTGATCTGTGTTTTTTCTGTTGGATCTGACAAACGTGTTGTTTACCTCGCCTCAGGGGTTACCTACGTACCTGGCTGGGTAGAAACCCGGCTAATTTAGATTAATTTGTCTCTCTGCTCCGCTGTCTGACAACTGACTTTCACAGTGTGATCCAAAACCTTTTAATGAAGAAAATCTTCAACTTAGTACATGAGTACACTTTAGCTTTTAAAGACCCCAGGAAAGAGATGACATGCTAGTGTTTTACATAGTTAAATGTACTCCTGCTTGAAACTGGTTGTAGGGTGTGACATAATGTCAGGTGAGATTTGATTTTAGAAGTTAAAAAGTAAAAAATGGACACTGACAGCCTTCATGCTGTTCTATTAAAGGTACAATATGGAGGTTTTTTTTTACCAATAGGAGTGCTCTGAAGCAATGGTTTCAAGAGTGGGTCCCTGCTTTGTTTGTATCCCTTGTATGTGCACAAATATGCATGGTGCATATGGATGATGTGATACACATTCCTGCCAATGGTTTCATGCTATTCCACCGATCAACAGTTGTTGGTAAGAAATGTAGCAATGCACCAACAAAGGCAAGGAAGAAGAAGAAGACTGCTGGCAGGCGCAACATGGTTGTAAACAATATGGGTTTCATATTTTTCTAAAAAATCTTTTCTTTGGAATGCATTCAACATATTTATTTGGCCTTAAAATACACTACCCCAGTTTAAATCCTGTGTCCCTGAGTTGATATCTTCTTATATGACAAATATATGTAAAAAAAAAAAGGCCGGGCGCCGCTCATCTGCACATACTGCCCGCCCTCCGGTGACACAGAGCTAGATACACACAATGTGAAACATTGAATGCTAACATAACTTTGTTTACAGGAAAACTTCACAGGGTACCTTTAATAAAAAAATAAAAATACAAAAATACAGTGTACAAAGATGGCATTACAATGAAATTTGCGTTGTTGCAAGCTGACGCCCAAATATACACCTTCAACACATTACTGGTGCTTATGCTAGTTAAAGGACAAATGTAGACCTGCAGGTTTTCTATGATAGCAGAGTTTTACTGTTAACAACCTAACGTTTATGATCAGATTTTATTGGTGAATCTAAATAGGAAATGGCAGAATTTGAGACTAAAATTCATCATATTTTGATGTCCTAAGACCAGATGTATAGTGATGCGCTTATCCCATTTTCTCCCCAATATCAATTCTGATGTGTAAATTTAACGTATTTGTTGATACTGAGTACCAATCTGATACTAACGCTCTTCGCCTTTTTTCAATTAAGTGCTTGTTTATCTCCTTTCTGAAGTGTAACTGGAGACGTTCATATCCAAGATTTTAATCATCTTTTGTTTGTTATTATTTTAGACGCATTACAAGGCCACGTCAAAGAAATAACGGTGTACAAAACATCACAAGCTCAAGCATGTCATTGTTTTTGTTAGTCATAACGTTATGGAGACCAACATGTGGGACCTGTCTGGTTTCTGCAATCCCTGTTCATTTATCAGCGTG